>VDFB02000363.1:165443777-165494784 GCA_007258455.2 Sequoia sempervirens
CTGGTAAACTTTTTAACATGACTAGCGGCACCGGCGCGACACGCCCTCCGGTACCACGGGGGTGGGGGAGACTAGACCTCGTGACCAACCTCCTGCAATAGGAAAGATTTAGCCAACCGAGCTAGGGCCCCAACCCTGTTATATAATTATTATGAATATTGTTTATAATTTTTAATGATATATATATATATATATGTATATATATTGTACCATTGTACACAGCTGTATCAAATCCTAGAAAAAAAAATGTCATATTGTGAATCCAAACTTTGAACCCATACCCAAATAACTACAACTTAAGTCTCAACAGCGCATTATGGTCTATATATTAATTTGGGCTTTAAGTGAAGAGACAACCCTTTATTAAGATTGTAACCTTATTGACTAATAGATTAGTTATATGAAAATAGTAAAAAATAAGGGAACTTTAAACAATTAGATATAAATTTAAAAATGTTTTTACAGTAGAGGTTAAAAGTCAAAAATAACAATGAAGTTGAAATAAGACTTCTAATTGATTCCTTGTCAACTTTCTTGATAAGGAGTCAGCTTTATTGAAATCATAGTAGCAAAATTCATTTGTTGAGAAAATCAGGAAAGGATAGAGATTTTTTTTTTAAATTCTAATTTAATCAGAGAAAAATTGGATTTTTGAAGAACATGGAAAAATGCAAAAGAGAGAAAAACTTACTGTAATTTAAATTTAAAGGTATTTTAATAGCATAGAAATATACAGAATTTTGAGTATTGGTATCTGTTGGCAAATGGAACTTCAAATTTTTTTTGAAATTGACAAAAACATAAATGACATACTTGTATGAAATAATTTGTAGGGAAACATTTCCTACTCAATGTCCATAGTTTACAGTCTTTTATGAAAAGTAGGAACAAATCTTAGTTTCTTGCATTTATCAAGGTTACTATTTGTACAAATCAAATTTAGCATCTCTCCGCAAACTTGCAAACTATAAAATTTTATTGTTTGAAAGATTTCTCAAGGTAGATCTCAAAACTTTGAGAAAATTCAAGAGAAAAAGTCATGGGAAACAAATTAATAGGAGCTTATTCTAGACTTTAAGCACTCCAATGAAATGGCTTTGCTAGTTATTGCAGAACCATACTTTGTTACTTTGAATCAACAAGGTAGACATGTGAAGGCATTGAACACTGAATGACAACATGTTATTAAACAAACAAAATAATCAGGCTTTACAAATACCTTCAACAGTCATTGAAATTAGTTTTTAAAAAGTTGTGATTGTATCTTACATTTGGATGGGTTTTCTTTCCCATACTCGAAGTCTGAACTTGTAGTTTGAATGAGCTAAGGCAAAGTCTGAAGGAGCAGTCATGAGAGTCACTGTTGCTACTTACAGACACAAAAATGACAAGGTAAAATGTGTTCAATCAAACAAATGAAGCAAGAATACGTGTAAAACAATATGCTGACTAAAAGTTGCTTGTTAAAGTCAAAAACAGTAAAAAATGAGCATAACCATGTTTTGGATGATTAAATTGTGATTTTTCACAACTATTTGGGTAAAAGTCTGCAAAAAGTCAGTGCAAGTGATTTATTCCTTAAACCTTGATTTTTTATAGGGAAAAATCATCAGAATATGTGATTCAAGTATTCTACTTGAATGCACGCCCCACATGATCATCAACACAAGCAAAGAGATAAAGGATTTTGTTATGGATAAGTTCTGCAAGTGTATATGGGGTGAAGTGCTAGGGATAAAGAAGTGATATTATCTTAAGTTCAACCCCACATGATCATCTACAAAAGCTTACATAGGGGCTAGTATGTCACAAAGAGCCAAAATTCTTATTGCCCAATTAAGAACTAACTCTCATCAACTTTGGGGTGAAATAGGGTGGGTGGTGGAAAAGGCCTAAAGAAGCATGCGAAGAAAGGGTGTGTGTTTTTGTTCTATTGGTGTAGTGGAATCATAAAAACACTTTATTATGGAGTGTCACGCCTTTAGGAACATTAGGGACAAACATGTCAATATCTTAATAGTTGTTTCTTGGTACAGTTATTTCAACGAGGGGATTGTTGAGAACTTTGTGGAGCTCATTATCACCTTGAATAGGAAAAGGATTGTAAAATCCCTAACCTGGATTTTGTGAAACAAACTCAATTTTTCTGATTTTAGTGAGCTGGCAATTTGTCAAACACTTTGTAATATGCTTACCAATTTGAATTTTTGAGTGTGAGAGTTATAGGACAACTTGTTGCAATATTTAGATCATTAAACATTCACCATTGCATATCAAATTATATGGATAAGAAATGGACATTTAGTCAAACCGTTTGCTACACTTCATTATCATTGGAAACTAATATGATAACAATTGAAAATGCTGATATAAATCAGAAACACAGGAAATATTAACAATTCAAGATATCCAACCTTTCAAACACCATATACAATGCAATGGATGATCCATAACCCTTGAAATGGTTGGGCAGAAATATAAAGTTGAAGAATTAAACAATGCTACAACAACTACTCCTATGAACAGCTCCAAATCATCTCCCAATGGGTGGCTAGCTCCAAGGACTCCATAAATGAGTGTAGGAAGTGGTGCCACACTTCCTAACAACATACCATGTCTCAACGAAACCCCACACAACCTTTCCAATGTGAAATATGTGACCATAAAAGGCAACAACCAGCCCTTGTTTATTCCAATGCCCCTCTAGCAAATTAAACCATGTTCATTCATCTAAATCTGCCTCATACTTGGATGCCTCCCTTCATCATCCCTTTCAAACTCTTCATTAAGTTTTTCATAAATTCTCAAACAATTTGTATTTGTTCACAAATATCACAAATTATTTAAACTATCTGTCTGACAAAAGAATCCCTACAAAACACTTATTTCATAGCATGGAATCTAGACATAACTTTTTGGAAAAACTTCAATCACAACAACAAACTTGAAAATTATCTTTTCAAAGTCTTCATTAATTTCATACCATAACCATTGAAGTACCAATGCGAAATCTGAGTGACTCCGCCAATCACTAGCTAGGAAAGGAATCTTCCACCACTGAAACTGATCTTCCCAAGAGGGTTTTCATCCTCCAGAGGTTGATATGAACCAAGTTTGATCTCCAGAACCACAAGGGTTTCAATCAGACAAATAGAATAAACTCAACATACCAAATGAACTCTCAATTCCCCTTTTTATAAGCTTTTTAGGGAAATTTTCAGAAACTCCTTTTTTAAAATCACTTAATTAATTTATTAAACCTTTTAACTCCAAAAAGTGATTTATTTTATTTTTAAAACATTTATGGCATTGAAAGTCACTTTTAAGCATCTCATCATTTAAATCTTTTTGTTCTCTTTCCAACGAGCTATAATACCGAGGCGTTTGAATAATTATTTAATTAAAATGACAACCTTAGTAGAATTAATTAAATATAGCTCAAAATTACACCCAATTAGTAGAAATGGCCAAAATGCATAAGCTGAAAAATGATTATACAGGAGTGATCCTGATGATGAAAGATGTTAAACAGACCTGACTAGGTGACTTACTAAAAGTAGACACTCCCCCAAAGAATCTTGGAGCCCAAATTGAAAGGCGGAAATAACATCTGAAAGCATCTTATGACTCCTCTAAACCTCATGAGCTCACTGGTAACATCAATTTACCCTTCTAAACATGCTGACACAAACCTAGAAAGTTAGCATCAATTGCAAAGCAAGAGAACATGAAAAAGAGGAAATTACAAGGATTGAAATGCAAAAGTTAAAAATGGCAAGGTTGGTTGTCCCATAGGCTAGTTTTAGCCACACAGATGTTAAAGTTAATTCATTTATTTATTCATTCTTGCGGTTTTTTCAGGTGTTTTCTTCAATGATTGAAATCATGTTCTCTGATATTATTGACCCATTGCTTTTACAAGAAATGAAGATGACAGGGCTTGGTTGAGATGATTTGAATAAAAAGTTAACTTTTGCAATTGAAATCTTTTCCTTTTGAAAGATAAGGCCCAAGAATGATAATGTTATACTGTCGATTTTAATTTAAAACTAAAATAACATTGCATCAACTTGATAAAATCTTTCTAGAATGATGGTCAAATGAAGCGAAATTTAAATATCAAATTCCAATATTTAAGAGTAAATTAAAATACTAAGGTGATGAATTCTTAAAATTAAAAAGCATAACAAAAATACTCTTTGATATTGTATTTGACAAAAACAAGGAAAGATGCACATTCGTAACTATAATCAAACTCTTCTTGTGTGTCTTGGGTTTACTAAGATATTCTAGCTGGGGTATGGTGATATTTCATTCCAAAACTTGCATGGGAGAAGGTGAAGCTACTAGATAAAGACTGGGCCTATGATTTGAACACCATTGTTTGGGTTGAATGTAGAGGTCCAAGGCTTCATGAATGACTCTGATTTGTTCATGAATTGTGGGCCTCCTTAAAATACAAGATTCTCCAATTAGTGGAAAAGATCTCTAGGAAATAACCTTTGGCCATCATCAATCCACTGACAGATCTTACTAGATTTTACTGTTTTTATAGCCAAGACCTTGGAGATTGGGACCCAAAGTCTTGAAAGATGCCCACCTTCATTCTTCCCCATACCTTTGTGCAAGAGACCGATAAGACTATATATAGCATCATTCTTATTTTCCACAAAGATGCCAATAGCTCTGCTAGGGTTTTGTGCTGCTTGTGGTCATTCTTGGCCCCTCTTGCACGATACTGTGTTGTTAGCGCAAGAAACTCCTCTTTTCATGTGTGTACAACCGCATTTAGTGTAATTTTTGTGTTTTAATATGCCTTCAACTGGCTCTAACCCAACAATTCATGCTGGTGTTAGCGGTTTGTCGACTTTGCTCAATGGCTCCTCCTCCAAACAAACGACCCTGAAAATTTATTCCAAAAGTCTTTCACGAGGTAAGTGTTCTGACTCACCAGCTGATGTGGTTTTTCCTTTACCAGATTTTGACTTTGCTTGTTAATGGCTTGAGCAACATACCCTTGTTGGGTATTTTATTGGGAGAACCCCCCCTGAAAGTGTGCTTAAGGAGTGGGTCAGCAAGGCTTGGGTCCCTCATGGGGTCTACCTTGACATGGTCCAAAATTCAACCAAGGGTTTCTTTTTTTTCCGCTTTGCGGAGGTCAATCATGTCCAGGCTATCTTAGCCCATGGTTCCTGGTATGTCAGGTCTTCTTTGTTAGTTTTCCAGGCATGGACCCGAGACTTTGCTGTCTTAGATGACACCAAGTTGCGGGTCCCAGTCTGGATTGAATTTCCTGGTTTACCCTTGCCTTGTGTGCCTTTTTTGAATCATATTGCATCCTCGCTAGGGAGGGTTATTTGTGTTGAGCTAGATAGGTTCTTTCAGGCCCAACCCCAGAAAAGGGTTTGTGTGGAAGTGGACCTTTCCAAATATTTGAAAGACTCCATTGATATCCAAATTGGAGCTTGTTGTGACCTTTTCACACATCACCCCATTCAAAATTGAGACCCCCCCTAATTTTTGTTCCATTCAGTCTTTGGCTTGGGTTTTGTGTTTGTCTCTCTTTGTTCTTTATATATTTCCAACGATGTACTTGTCTTTTGACCTAGATTGGAATTTTAATTAAGTCTAGAGTGCGTCTTGACAGAGTAGGGTTTTCATTCTTCAGGCTAGTTTGAGGTCAAATTGAGTTGACTAATTGAAATATGAGCTTGGCATCGCAGTTAGAAGGCTTCGGGCAGGTTCCCACTGAATTTTCACTGAATTCTAACAACTTACTACTTTTAGTAAGTACCAAATTTGGGGCCTATTTCTTAGGGATTTTCAAATTATGATTGCTACACTATGCTTGGAGCCCTTGGAACTCCTCACTTGCAAAATTTGAGCCAATTCTGACAACTTTCTATTTTTAGCAAGTTTTGGCTTTAGGAGCAGATTTTAGGGTTTGCATGTTGGATTTTTTCAATGCATGTCCATATAATCTTTCTGGGTTTTTCAAAAGCTTCGCGATGGTGTAACATGCAAGTCAAGTTGATCACTTTTTTGATGACTTTCTATTTTTAGCAGGTACCCGCATGTAAACAAATTTTCTAGGTTTTTTGGGTTTTTTGAGATCTCTCAGGAAATACGACATGCAAACACATCTGGAAGCCGGTTGATCACCTTTTCAGGCACTTACTATTTTTAGAAAGTTCACTCCAACAACACCCAGAGCTTCAGTTTCACGAACAAAGCAACATGCAACAGATACAGAGTCAAATAGAGGTCAATAAAGGCACATACAAATGAAATTAGGGTTTCCAACTTTGGTGCCTAAAATGAGGGGAAAAACGCGGGAATTTTCAAAAACTAATGTATCCCATTGCGATCAGCGTCCTTCAAGGAGTCTATTGGTAAAATTTGAGCGCAATCCGAGTACTTACTATTTATAGTATGTCACCTCCAGAGCAGGGCTAAAAATGGTAGGTCAGCATGAAAGACAAGTGTGAATGAGACAGTTAGGTCATGAGGGTCACACTGGGAAAATTTCAAGTCAAGAGGAGTTGCAGAAGCCCAAGAAGCAAGCAGTTACTAAAAATAGTAAACCAAGGCGAGCAGGCTGAAAAATTGGCTAAGTATTTGAGAGCCATCTCCATAAGTCCCCTTAACACTTCAGATGAAAATTCTAAAGCAAGCAGGAGAAAATGGAAGTAATACCTCCTAAATGCACCCATCAAGCTGAAGTAAGCTAGAATTTCTCTAAGGCAAGTAAAAATAAAAGCTCATACCCCCCTTATGCGCCCTCAAATGGAAGCACCACCTGTGAAATGCACCCAAGCAAGGAGGGAGGCTAGAAAAGTTTCTAAGTATTGGAAAATGAAAGTTGACATCCCCAAATGCGCCCATCATGCAAGAGTTAGGTGGAAAAGGTTTCTAAGTCAATGAAAATCAAACCTTGGGGGGTAAAATGCACCCAAGATGATGGAGGCCTTGAAAATTTGCTAAGTGTTTGGAGATGGAAGTAGCATCCCTCAAATTCGCCCTGGAATGAGAGCTTACCCCCTTAAATGTGCCCTAACATGCGAGAAGGTAGGAAAAGTTTCTAAGTGTGAAAATGAGAGTAGATGGTATGAAATGCGCCCACCTTACAAAAATGAAAGTAGGCCTAGTCAAATGCGCTCTTGAGATGACAAGGTGAAGAAAATTTCCTAAGTCATGGAGAATGAGAGGAGGACCCCCTAAATGTGCCCAAGCCTGGGGAGGAATGAGAAATTGTCTAAGTGTCCAAAACTGAAAGTATGAGGGGTCAAATGCGCCCTTGAAGGAGAGATGGAGGTATGAAATTCCTAAGTGTTTGAAAACAAAACCTTCACCCCCTAAATGCGCCCAAAGTGGAGAAGAGATAGGAAAATTTTCTAAGTGATCAAAACTGAAAGTGTGAGGGCTAAAATGCACCCAAGTCAAGAGGTTGATTTGAGAATCATCTAAGGCAAGTGAAATTAAAAGTATAGGGGGGTCAAAAGCACCCAATGTGAAGGAGAAGGCTTGAGATTTTTTCTAAGTGGTGAAACTAGAAGTTTGACCCCCCAAATGTGCCCTCATGGGGGCTAGCTTAAGAAATTTGATTAAGGCGTAGAAAGCAAAAGTTCAACACCTTCAATGCTCCCAACTTGGAAGGGTGATAAGAAAATGTCTAAGGCATTGAAGTGAAAGTGGGTCCCCAAATATACACCTATGACAAAAGGTTGGGTGTTTTTTTTTTAAAATGGGAAATTTTGTAAGGCGTTGGAGAATGAAAATTCAAATTGAAGTACGCCTATGTCAAGAAAGGAAATATTATAAGTGTTGGAGATAATTAAAATAAATTTCCCATTAATATTCGAGACAACTAAATGTTACATGCAGTCAAGTTGGGAAATTTTGAATTTACAAGAAGAGAGAATCTCCAGCAATAGAAAATGCTATGATGATTGGGACCCAACTGGATGACAACTCGCTTGTCTTCTCTCCATAGTTAGAAAATTACTAAGTAATGGGGGAGAAAATTAAATGCAACTGCTAAAGTGGGCGCCCTTTCACAATTATTTAAACCTCCAAGTTATTCATTTTTCCTCACTAGTTGCAAATTTGAAGTTATGAGAAAAAGAGTGTTGAAGAAGAAACTGCTGAAGTGAGTGAGTTAGAGCAAAATTTTTCTAAGTGTTGGAGTAATTTTGCTGAAGGTTTTAAATTTTGGAGTTTGAAATTTTGAGCTTTGGAGTCATAATTCTTGAGGTTTGAAGTTAGAACATTGATGCTGAAAACTTTTATTTTCAAAGTTAACTCCATGTTTCAGCCATCTCACGGTGATTTTTATTTTCTAAGTCTGAATTTTAATGATTATATTTTGTTTTGCAAGATGGTTGAAACAGGAAGAGGAGATGCTGCGAGGATGAACAAGGCTATAGGCAGAACTGCCAATGCAGAGTCAAGCAAGGAGAATGCATCGAGGCAGGCGATTTTTAAGAAACTCCGCAAGTCTTTTCTTCCTGAATTGAAGTTTGTTTCAAAGTTGGGAGGGCTGACAGACACCAATCTTGGTTCTTTCAACCTTGGAGCTCTCAAAGGAAGAATGTACAGACAAGGTGGCCATCATGCATCAATTACAGCGCACAATATTATGAAAAGTGGACTCTATGTAGCTGCTGGTTTTCCACCAGCACTTCAGTGTTTGGAGCTGATTATGGAATGCGCTAATTGCTATAGGTCTGATCATAGAACAATTACCTCTCCTGATGGAAAGTTGTTCGCCAACCTCATGCTAGAAGCTATCGGAGAAGCGTTTGGGATTCCAACTTTTGAGAAGATGTTATACAAGACAAAAGAAAGAGCTGACAAGATGTACGCCTCATCCTTCGAAATATGTGCTGAGAGAATAAATACAGTTTGGATGTGGAAGTCAAGGCCTTCCCACACAAAGTTACCCAAATAGATTATCTCAGAAGACTTGAAGCAAGAATATTGTGACCTGATTATGATGCTTAGCCGGGTGAATGGAAGCTCCCAAGTGTATATTTTTGAGCCTTGGATGTTTTATTACATCAGCATGGTGATGGAAGGGAAGGATTATGTTGATTGGGCAAGGATGATCAGTGATAATATATATGATCAATTCAGGCACCTGAGGAGGACAAGGACATTTTACATGAGTTCATATGTCATTTACATGCTGGCTCAGATGACCAAGTATAGAGGAATGAATTACAAGGAGCCAATTGGAAGCGGTCCTGATCAATTCAAGATTTATGAAGCTTTCCTGTAGTTGCACTTGACCAGTACTTCTCACTTTAAAAGGGTGAACAATTCTTTTACTATGCATATAACGAGGACTCTTCAACAAAGAACCAAACAAAGAATATCAAAGGATGCCCTGAAGTTGATTGAAGAGTACAGATATTGGTTCATCTAGTTTCCAAAGTTCACCTACATTAGGCTGCAGGGGTTCACCTCTTATGCGTACAGATTACCAAAGTACCCCACCGACATGATGGTGATGTTGGAGGTATCTAGGCAACTTCTTGCCTATGACAAAATCCAGAAGAAGAAAAAGAAAGGAGACTGAATTACCCTATTATTATGGGGAATTCAATTAAGGAGTGTCCATCTTTACAGGTAGCCCAAGAAGCTGAGGACGAATTACAATTCTTCCACCTCACTCTCCACACCAGCAGACAGGATTTTGATCCCTACAAAAATATCAGAGTGGTTTAGGGTGCGGAGCATAGGTATAAGGCTCACATTGAAGATTTTTGGGCTAATGCGGAGGATGAAGCGGAGTTAGAAAAAAAATGTTTACTTGGCTACCCCTTAAGTTGATCATAAAACGTGAGCTTGTCCCAGTTCTAGACCAGGTGAATGAGGATATCAATATTATTCAGCCAGATTATGAAACAGTGAGGAACATGCCAGTCCCACCACCTGATTGGTCGGAGCCAGAGATTACAGACTTGGATACGCTATGCATTCCAGTCTTGACATTCACAAGGAGTTGGGTGGAGAGACATGTTCATAGACTCAAAATAAAATCAATTGCTCTCACTTACAATCTCATGGATGATCAAAGGCCACCGACGGCAAGAAAAAGAAAACAAGTTGCCCAAGTTTCTGAGCCATAAGAGGAAGTTCAAGTTTAGTCGGCGCCTCAGAGATTTGAGGAAGCATCACCCACACAATTACTGAATCACTCTTCAAGTGTGCGAGAGGTTCCATTGTTCGCGAGTCAGAGAGCCAGATTAAATGAAGAGCGCGAGATAGAGGAGGTCAATCAGCCATTGCCTAGGGAGACGGATAGTCAGAGTGTTAATATGAGAGCCAATAGGAGGAAGATGAAGAGACGACAATGGACACTCGCTTGGAGCATATGATCGAGGCAACTTTTGAGGATGAAAATACTACGGAGCTTGAAGCTTAAGGTTTGGAGGAGAATGCTCAACATTTAGAGGAGGATGCGCAACACATGGAGATAGATGAGCCTCAACAAAATGTTGCTAAAGAGGAGGCTCGTGAAGAGGAAGCAACAAAAGAGAAACCACTTGTCATCTACAACACAACATGCGGTACCAGATTGATTCATGAGTAGGATGAGAAAAGATCTTGGAGACGACACCAATCTGGCAATAGAGATGGATGAATTCCTCAACAGAATAAGTGGGTTGCCAAGAAGAAAAGAGCTTGAAAAATATTTGAAGATAGAAATAGATAGATTCGGTTCAAACACGCTTCACATTGTTGTGCCTAGAGAGGAGTGTGATCGAGACGAAGAGATGCCGAAAAACTATGTGGTCACCACTGTTGAGCTAGACCGTCCCACAGGAGCACAGGTGATTGAGGAAGCTGACAACTCCTTTCAGGCATTGAAAGATAGATTGCTTCAAAAAGAAGAAAAATATAAGAAATTGAAAAAGGAGCATAGTATGTTGATTGGCTACATACAACACTTAGCACATACACGTGGACAGGAAAATCTAGCGGTGGACCTTCTAGTGGAGCTTCCAAGAGAATTAGTTAGTGGGCTCGAAGATTTGAAGAAAACAGTTCAGGAGGCAAACAAATGGGTTGGTAGTGTCTGTATTGAGGCCAAAAAATTCATTGAGGATCTTGTCTCTTCTTTTCAACATGCCTCTAGTATCCTCGCATGAATGGAGAATATTGATTAGGCTTGGAATGACACTCACATTTATCAGGGAAAAACCATTCCATGTATGGCGGCCCTTATGCATATGCCTGTGCAGACTTTGATTGAATGAGGAGTAATCCAAGAAGGAGATCGATATGATTTTCCAGGCTGGTATTCTTCAGCATTCACTGGTCGAGGCTTCTTTGATACAGCATGGGCAGAGTCAGTCAGAGTGAGGAAGGCTATGGGAAACATTCAGGAAGGCATCTTCAACACATTTGAGGCCTTGTTTGCTAAAAGGATAACTCCCGAGGAGGTGATATTAGATGGCTTGAAGGGCAGATTGCACCCTTTCTTTTTAGAAGTGAGATTATTTTCCCAAGATGATTTTGAGAATATTTCCACTTTCTCCACCATCATCCAGAGCACTCAAGAAGCCATTAAGATCTAGAGAAAATCTTGTATTTGACAAGAGAAGACGATCACCATCCTCGAGTTCTAGCTCAACCTCACCCTGTCCATTTCAGTTCAGGAAGTTGAAGCAGTGATGGCCAGGTTTGTTGAATTTGCAGTAAGAGAGAAGAACAGTGGGAACGCGTTCTTGGACGAGAATCTTCTGGAAGGGTAGTGGGCATTAATTTCCCATAGTGGTCAAAGGGAGTAGTTTGTCATTTTATGCTCATTTATTACACCACTCCACCTTTTGGCAGTTTTTAGGGTGGAATCTTGACCAGGGCTTGTGTGGCTCAATCTGAGTCGTCCATTGTAATTCAATCTGAGCCGTCCATTGAGATTGGCCAGCTATAAAAGGGGCACCTCCCCCCCTCCCCTCATTTGTACAATAGATTAGATCATTAGAATTAGATAGAGATAGAATCATAGATTGAAGACAAAAAAATTTCTAGTGAATGCTTTGTAAGAAGTTGTTGTGAACACTCTCATAATAAAAAGAGTTATCATTGATGGTGTTTTCATCTTTTATTGTGAGTAGCTAGCAATATTTCTTCGTCCTTTTGATTCATGTAGGAACTTAAAGTAAAATAGATTTCATTTGTGGAATGCCGTGTTTGATTCAAGCAAGCTTTGTTTGATCCATACCACTAGTGAGTTTATTGATGGTGGACTTGCCTTGTGTGGTCAACTGGAACCCCTTGAACCTAACTTCGATTATGATTCACATGTTGGCATGCGTCGTTGTGATGGTGTCTTTATGTTGAAATGTGATTTGAATACCTTTAGCTACTCCCTTGAAGATTGCACCGACTGTGTGGAAGCTGTCCGAAGCGAGGCAAAGCGTAGTCTGGTTAAAGTTTGCTGAAGTTGATCTCCACATCTCGCGCTTAGGTTAGAACATATATTTTCTAATCCCTGCAACCATTCAATTCTACACGTTTCTAGTTAGTATAGGAAGCTTGCACTTCATTGATAAATCTCCCGAGTCATGTGAAAACCCCCATTCTCTTTAGTTTGTTGTCTATTGTAGAACAATTACGTAAGTCACCATCATGATACCAACAAATCACAACGAACCAACTGAATCTATTCCACTGCATAAAGGAACCTTGGAGTTGAATGTATGATCTCTCTTGCAATCTTAGCATGCAAGAAACTTTGATCAAGAGAGAATAGAGTAGCCGTTGGAAACTTTATTCTACTGTTTGGTGCGGTCACGAAATACACATCAATAGAGCTCTCTGGCATACCCATAAGGTTACTTATTTTAATCTTCCCAACACATGTTATAGGTGTCAGTCCGCAGACCACAAGATCAAGTACTGCCCTTTAGCAGTGCCTCGTACACCTTCTCTGCTATGAGATGTTGAAAAGCCTCATCCGACAGATGCTTCTGCTGAGAAATGGACTATGGTTACGAACCACAAGAATAAGTCCACTGGTTTTGGGTCAGCCCCCAAGGCCTCCGAACCAGCGAAAGTTGTTTCAAACCCTTCAGTGAAGGGGAAGGAAGCTCCTGTTGGGGCTAATTATGTTCTGCTACAACCTAGGCCAAAGGCAACGCCTCAGCCTGCTGTTGTCATGATAGCATAGCCGAATGTTTTTCCTCCCATGTCGGGAGCTCAAAGGCGGTCTCGTAACCCTTCTCCACCTAGGGAAGAAGGGGAATATGTTCAAGAAAAGTGGAGATTTTCCTCTCCTTTTATCCAGATTGGGTCAATTCCGCCAGAATTTTTATAGAATCGTTTCTCTTCTCTAAATAAAGAGGAACTAAACTTCGATAATATGGAGGAGTTTCATTCATAAATTTCCTCTCATGGAATGTTCGAAGTCTGACAGACCTCTCCAGAAAGTATTCTGTAAGGGATACCTTGAGTAAGTATTCTGGTATTGAAGTGCTTTGTCTCTAAGAAGTTAAAGTTTTTGGTTTTTTTCTTGCTTTGGCTTGTCGCTCTATTTGGCCAGCCAGTAAAATGTTTTGTACTGATCATGATGCTGGGCATGGCGGAGTTGTCAACCTTTTGTCCCCACGGTGGCACTCTTGTGTGGTTGACCACGGGTCTGATCCCACTCATCAGCTCGTTTGGATTTTACTCAACATTGATAATCATTCCTTTGGGATTATTAATGTCTATGCTTCTAATGATGTTAAGGAACACTCTTTCCTTTGGCATTGGATTGTTGATTCATTGCCAGTTGCTACCTGGTTACTGTGTGGGGATTTCAATATGGTTGAGATGGTGTATGACAAAGATGGCACCTTGCCATTTAGATGGGTAGCTGGCGAAAGGGAGGCATGGTTTTACATGCACAATAAATTGGGGCTCTTTGATCCCAACATTCGTCGTTGCCATTCTTATTCTCTCTGGCACACTTGGTGTAATTACAAGGCTGGTTCTGACATAATATTTAAGTGCCTTGATCGTGCCATGATATCGACTCAATCTTTTTTCTCTTTTGATAGCTCTTCTGTCCCAGTTAAGCTATTAGTGGATGTGACTTTGTCAGACCACTTCCCCATTTATTTTCACATTGAATGGGAGACTCGATAGCCTCGCACATGTAAAACTCATTTTTTTCTAAACACGTCTCTTCTCTGCCACAAGCCTACCCTGGCCCACATTCGCAGAGTCTAGAATCTGGAGTGCAGGTCAACTCATCATACATGTTGGATTACTTGGTGTAATGATGCTATCACTCGCACGACTAGATTTTTGTGCATTTATGGGTGCCAATTGACTATCTTTTGTCGATAGTCTTATGAGGCTACCATCACTGACCTCCGCTCAGCTTCTAAAGCTTTGGCGGCCAACCCTTTTTCTTCATCATTGCAAGTCAGGGTGGCGGAATTAAGGCACAAAAAACAAGTTGCAGACAATTATGCTGTCAGAGGTGTGCAAATCAAAGGTCGGTTACATTGGTTAAAAATTGGTGATCGTGCCTCCAAAGAGTTTTTTTTGGCTCTGTGTGTCAGATACTCATCCCTGGGCATTAAAAAAATTAAAGATGGCATTCAGGTGCTTTCTGAGCTTCCTGACATTCTCCAAAATTTTGTGCGTCATTATGAGTAGGTTTTCACTGCATAGGAGCCCACACCTATGCGACAGCAAGCCCTCCAAGATTGCCTTGTTGTTGTGCCAAATAGGATTTCCTCGGCCCAGAAATTTTTTTGTGATCAATTGCTAACAATTGATGATCTTAAAGAGGTTGTTCATTCCATGGTTGATGACAAAGCCTCGGGGATTGATGGGTTCCCTTGTGAATTCTACAAGGCCCTTTGGGAATGTGTTGGGCAAGATCTGCATCATGTTTACTTAGAGGCTTTTCATGCTAATTTTCTAGGTAACTTAATTAACAAAGGAAATATAAAATTCATACCTAAGTCTGGTGACCCAGAGGATATTTGCAATTAGAGACCTATCACACTTCTCAATGTCTCCTACAAGATCATTGCTAAGGCTTTGGCTCTGAAGATCTGCCATGTTTTACCTCAGATTGTGCGCTTGGAGCAAATTGGGTTTATCAAATCCAGGTTTATTCTGGACAATATCATTGTTGTTTGGGAAGGCATGGAATGGGCCAGGTGTTCAAACTAGAAAGCCATGTTTATTAAAATTGACTTTGCGAAGGCCTATGACTGTATTGAATGGCCTTTTATTCTTACTATGTTGCAAGCTTTGGGTTTTGGGCCTAACTTCATTCAGACTGTTCAAATGCTCTTTGAGGATTCCTATGCTTGCATCACCATTAATGGCCATCAATCTTCTGTCTTTGGTCTCTTTCGTTCCATTCGGCAAGGGTTCATGCTTGCCCCCTCTCTGTATGTGCTTGCTATTGAGGGTTTTGGCTACCTTCTAGCCAACGCGGTTTCCCAGTAGCGTGTCAAGGGCATCTCTCTGCCCAACTCTCAGGCTCAGTTGGTTAATAGTCATTTTGCTGATGACTCTTTCCTCACTCTTCTGGAGGAAGAAGATACTATTAAAGCGGCCCTGGATTGACTTAACATCTTTTGTCTTGCTTCTAGTTCTTCCATTTAGTGGCACAAAACTTTGTGCTACAGACACTCTATCTTGCTTCTCCTCCTTGGTTGCAATAGTATGGTTGGAAGTGGATTAGGCCAGGAGAGATTTTTTGATTTCTAGGCATTCCCTTTGCTTTCCAAGCGTTCCTGACTGAGCTATGGCAAGTTGTGCTCTCCAAAGTCTAGTAGAAGCTTGCTTACTGGATTACCAAGCCCCTCTCTCTGGCGGGGAAATTTCAGGTGTGCTCCAAAGTTCTAGCAGCTACTCATGTCTACTATTCTTCCTGTTGGGCTCCTTCCTAAGCTGCCTACGACAAGCTTGAAAAATTGCTCTGAGATTTTCTTTGGGCCTCCTTGGAATCCCACAGAGGGTTTCACTGTGTTGTTTGGGAATTTTGCTGCCTTCCCAAAGATTCTGGAGGACTTGGGTTGCTCTCCACTCAACGACAAGGGACTACTTTATGTGTTAAATGGATTATCCGTGCCCTTACTAGGGACGAGGTCTGGAAAATTCTTTTTAGGAATTGTATTCAATATGGCTTTCTTGTCCGTAGACCCACCTGGAAGGGGATTAGCTTTCAAACCCTTCTGGTCATGGAGGAACCAGTCCAAATTGTTGGGACTTTTGTGGCCAAAAGTATCTAGCATGCCTGGGAGGCTGTCAAGCCCTGACTCCATTGGGTTGGCTCTAGTTTTTGTGATGGGCTTTCACTCAACTAGCAGAATATTTGGTTGTCACCTCTTTTGGCTTGCAATGGTCAGCCATTGGCTAAGTCGCCTTGGCTTAAGGCACTCAGATTCCACAAGAAGGGTATCCAGACCCTGCAACAGTTATTTCATAGACCCACAATGCGTATCATGCCGTGGGAAGATTTTCGTGCCCTATACAGGCTTCATAACAAGGACCGTGCTACTTATGATGGTCTGGTGAATGCTATTCCTGCAGAAATGCTTCATAAGGTTGGAATTCGTGAGACCAAACCCTGGTGGAAAGACTGGAAGTGGTATCCAGACACCCCTTTCAGGAATTGCAGGCCTCAGCTTGGTTACAGGTAGATTTTACCACACTTTCCTATGATTCAGAGTTTGAATTAGAGGTGGCTTCTTCAGTCTCCTACTCATCTCTGGTGTAAAAGATTTGTTGCCACTTGTTCTGCAAGTGTTGAGCTGAAACTTTCCCACTTTGCTTGGTGTATTCTTTTCCAAGGCTTGCATGTGGGTTATTGGCTTGCTCACCTGGGGGTCCAAGACTCTCATTGCCCTTTTTGTGGGCAAGTTGAGACTTTTAAGTATCTTTTTTGGTTTTGTTCCAGAGCTCAACAGCTTTGGACTTGGATTCATGACTTCTTTCAGCCCTTTAGGCCAGAGCCTTTCTCCTGGCATATGGTTCTGCTTGGAGATTCTCCCAGAATTCTTGCTAAATTCATCCAGCTTTGACACACTTTCAGGGTGGAAATTCTTTTCAATATCTGGAAAGACAAAAATGCTTGCATATTTGCTCATTCTCAAATGGATATTAATGTATCTTTATATGCTAAATCTATTATTTGTTCTAACGTGCTTTTACAGATTCAAGTGCAAGCTAACAAAATTGCACTTGAAGTTGCTCACCTGCAAGTGCTGCTGGATCATTGGGGCAATGCCCTATGTATTGTTGCTCAGGTGCCTACTTTCCCACCTCTTCCCGCAGCCGGTCGCCCTCTCGGGGCCGGTAGCGAAGTGGTTCTACACGTCCTCGCTCTTAGCCTCTGCTTCGGCCGGATTCCCACACTCCTCGGCGAATTCACTCTCATCCGCCGCAGGCTAGCCAGGGTGGCCTTTTGGCAGTGCTTCGGGGAGCGACGGTGGTGATTCTGGGTGGACCTTTGATGACCCTCCTACTTCTAGCTTTGGTTGGCCAGATACTGGTAAAAATTTTCCACGTTTGGCACTTGTACTCTCGCCCCGACGTGAGGATAAAGATAAAGAGAAGGAAAAAGATGCTGATGATGGTTGGGGTCATCCTCTTGACATCACTCTAGACCCCGCTGATGTATGGGGGAAGAACATGGATGACAGAGACCCTCTTGACTCTGTTGGAACTGTTTTGGCCGCTTAATGACCCTCTTTTTATATGTTTTGTAATCTTGGACTTCTGGGCTCGACCCATGTGATCTTTTGGTTTTTCTGGGTGCTGCCCATATACTCTCGGGGTGTGCCTTCTTACCACCCATTTTTTTTGTGAATATGTATCTTTATCTTAATTTAATATAGATAGCTGCCTATTCATCAAAAAAATATCGATCTTAATCCTCTAGTATTTTAGGCCAAGTATATCTTAGATATTATGCATTTTTTTCTTTCTTTCAGGAAATCACTTTTGCATTTCTTGCATGATTCCATGATTTCTATTACATTCAAATATAAATGGGCTATTTAAGGATAATCTAGAAGATAAGTTTTACAACTAAAAATTAGAATTTTTTGAATATATTTCTGTAGAATTCTAGCTATCTTGTTTATGCTTTGCTAATATCAACTTTTTTTTCAATAGCAAGCTTCCGGTGATCCTTCAGATCCACTCATAAAGCATGAAGATGTGTATGACTTCTTGGAAAATATTGGTATAATACCTCATGTAAAAGATGGATTATCCTCAGAAAATTATCTTGATGAAACTTTATGTGGTGAAATGGATGATGCTAGTGAGTTTATGTCTCCAGATGTCATTTTTGTAGATACCTCAAGGGAAAAGGGGATGGCTAATTTCATTGGCAAGGATTCAACACCTCTATGTGATTTATCTGCTAAATCACCAAATAGAATCAATAGTAATAATAAGACTAACAACTTATCTGGTTGGGAGGCATCAACAATTTCAGACTTACAAACAGATGGTTGGGCTTGTGGGATCGGGCAAACAAGGAAATTGGTGATAAAAAATCAGGAAGTCAATTAAATATTGCTACAGGGTGGGACACCAACTCAACTTTGGTTGATGATTGTGCCAATGCATTTATTCTTGATGGACAAGACTCAAGGTGGCCCCCAAATTTACATTCTTTGGGTAAAAGAAATTCCAAAAGTTGTTGCTTAGAAGATAGAAATGCAGATGTACAAGGTCAATTTGAGATCAGATGCCATAGGGAAAGTCAGTTCGACAGGTGATTGCAGGAATTATGAGATTTATAGGGCAAGGAAAGATGATCACAGTTATGTGTTAAAGCTTCAAAATAAGAGTGGGTGGAAGAGTGTTTGGCAAAAAATAGAGGTAGAGAATTTGCTTGGTTGGAAGTCAAATGTAGAAATTTTAGGAATCAAATGGAAGAATGAAAAGGAACAAGTGATGGGAAAGTCACAGGAGGATGAGGTTACAAATTGTGGATTTTCCTCTAGGATTTTCTTTTGTCAAGTGCAGTTATAATGAAGAGACAATTATGTTGCAACAGATAGACAGTGAAACCAGTTTTCCTTTTGGTACTAATATTTTGAAGACCTTTAGATGGAAAGACCATGCAGATGAGCAAGATCAAAATGAATTGTTCTCTTGTGATATCAAATCAGATAACACATTGAAAAATAAGCTAACAAGTGCAAATTTAACCCTTGGAAAAGGATCACGTAGTGGAATTCAGTGGGAAGCACATAACAAAAATATTTCACAAGATGTAGAACATAGAAAAAGAACATTTGAAGGGGATCAAGCTACTGGGTGGAGTGTGGATTGACAAGCAGATGTTTCATAAACAAGTTGGACAACTCTAGAGCCGAGAGTAAAAAAGGCATAAGCTCCAAGGTGGAGTGTTGATCAACATGCAGAAGTTCCAAAGACAAGTGGGACAATGTGAGAGAAAAGGGTAGAAAGACTCAGCGAGGACAAATCTTTAGAGAAACATGTGTTTGAACAGGAGCAGGTAGGTCATGATAATACTAGGGAGCCTTTGAGTGTTGCTAATCTAGCAAGCTTTGTCTAGCGTTGGAATAAACTTCACAAAGGAGAACAAGACGAATGCAAACTCTTTTCCTCCTATAGAAGCCATAAATTTAAGCCAACAGGTGCAAACTTAGTCCCATTTGGGACAAGATCACACAAAAGAGCTAGATCAAAATCATATGAAAAAAGTCCTATAGGGGAGAATGTGCAGGATCAAGCAACACCGAGAGAGATGCAACAAAAGGACTGCGGATTAAAATGTCATGTGGAAGAAGGTAGTTGCAAATCTTCCATGGCTGGAGAATCTGATGGAAAATGCAAATATTCAGAGAGCAGTGCTCAAAATGCATTTCTTTTGGGAGAAAATTCAATGTTAGTGTAGATCTCCACACACCAAGAAGATTTGGTGAGAATGTATTGATGAATAGTAGTAGCAATTTGGAAACAGAGAAAATTTCTGTAATGACTAAGAATATAATTGTGAGATCCAACTTGGAATCATCTAGTTGGGAATTAGAAAAACAGAATGACCCTACTACATCTGGTTGGGAATTACCAAGTCAGAGTGACCCGTCTCTAATATATAGTTTAGAATTACCAAATGAGAGTGACCCTCCTACAATGCCGAATTGGAAATTACAAAATCACATTGTGTACAAACTAAATGAAAAGTTTTGCATGATGAAAAGCATGGAAGATGTAAGGCCCAACAATGACAAAAGTTCCATTTCTTCTTTGAGGTCCACAAAAAGGGATTGGGTGCATCTGACCCATAAAAATGAGTGTCAGATGTTCAAGAAAGACTGAAAGTCTTATAGGAGTAACTGGCAGACCTTCCAAACTGCAGGAATTTTTTCATGAAATCAAATCCATTATTGCATTCAATGAGGATGTTTCTTCATTATGTCAGGTAGTAAATTATGATCTTTAGTTAGTGTATTCCTCCTAAATGAAATTTCTAATTCATTACACTTCTATTGCTATTACCCAATCCAATTATATGTCAAGCTTTTAAATCGACTGATGAGGCTTGATTTATCTAGTTTGGTAAAACAATTGAAACCTGAATACATACAAATTTGAACTCTATATAAGGTGAGTGGTAAAACAATCTCCATGTAGGCTTATACAAGGTGGATGTCATACACCAAATTGGTGTCTTGCTTGGGGATAACCTAAAAAAGTACCTTTATGTTTCCCTTTACTAGTGTTCTTGTCTTTCAATGAATCAATATTATTAGCCTAACAATATTGGCATATAATCTCTATCATCAACGGTACCATTGGCATATGTGGGCATGAATTTCTGAGGTGCTATGCAAGCTTTCTACAAATTTTATAGCATCTTTGATGACCTTAAGGAAATGAATTAAATTATTTTATTCAGTTAGGAAAGAACTTTAATTTCTGTCAATACTGAATGTTGTCTTACACCTTACACAAGTAGGTTTTGAAAAAGTAGGTTGTAAGATACACATTTTTCCTGACATCAACTTTGATAATTATGATAGCTACAACAGTGGGGATATACTACGACATAAAGATGAAAGGGAAGTTCTTGAAAAAGTTCATATTCACCATCCAGAAAAAAAAGCAAAGATAAGATGTGTTGACTTCATAATGGTGCGATTCTGACATGCTATTTCTCTGAATTTTTACAATTTATTTTCTTCAACAAGCTTCTGAACAACCCTTCCTATTTCATCTGGTGTGAATGTTAGGTAACGAGAAATCCAATTTCCTTGCTATATCTTTATACAAAAGCTATATTTAAAAAAGTAGCTCTGGCATACAAAACTTTTGCAATGCCAATGTGTCTTTAGCATTTCATATAAACACAGGGATACAAACTAACCCATGTAAAGGACTTGCAATCTTTACTGTAAAATTAAGTAACCTGAAATGTGCAAATGGACAACTTTTTGAAGCATCTAAAGTTCTGTAAACATCAATTTCCCAAAATTTTGGGAGTCTAGGAAATTCATCAGTTACATATTCATGTGTTTATGTTTTGAAATTTCAGTTCTCAGAATGTTTTGGAGAAACAAAGAACAGAGAAGATAATAAAAATATATTTAGAAGGTTTAACATTGAATTTACATTAGTGTGTCTAAAAAAATATATAATTATTACAGTATCACTATTAAGTTGTTTTTTCATTTGTAAATAAGAAATATAATCAAGATTCCAACATACACAATAAACCCAACCTCTAAAATAGGAGCAAGAACTATTTCAAAATTCGGAAGCTGTATTTATTATTTAATGAGGGTTGTTTGAGAAATTGGTAACATTAAGCACCTATAGAAAAGCATCTTTGGAGACACCTAATATGTCATGGTTATTTTCTCTAGTCTGAAACTTTATTATTTTCTCATGCTGCTTTCAAGTTGACAACCATGAACACTTTTCTTCAACTAGGTGCTTCTACATTGTATGCAAGGATGGATCAAGAACATATTTTTCATATTTGAAGTGTTTGAAGGGCCTTGTTGAGAAGAAGTTTCCAGATTCTGCCAAGGATTTCATAAAGAAGTATATGGAAAGAAACTATAAATGGAGATTGAGAATGCTATGATCATAAGGTTTCTGAATATCAGATGTGGTGACCAAAATTTCTTCCATTGGTAAGAGTGGGGTATGTTGTTGCTGTAAAGTTCAAACACTAGGAAATAAGTATTGATCATGTTTATCCATGTATTATTTTTATATGATTTGTACAGAACATTCACAGACAATTTGCATGGTCCTTAATGAATACCTAGATAATAAATATGTAGGTGAAATTCATGTGGGAGTGTTTATCTTCACAATAGAAGAATTTTGATATTCTAGATAGTTTGTCGTATCCCCCCATTATAGAGTAGTGGCAAGGGGGACTACCCTCTATTCTATCCTGAGCAGGGAGGTTTAAAAGATTACAAGCAATGTAGGAAATGTAAGACATATCCCTTCTGTTTAGGAGTACGCAACTCCTCAAGACAATGGGAAATTTGTGACAAGCCTAGTTATTAAGTTTCCACATGACTTCTAAAATAATGTTTTCATTTCGAGTATGCAAAGAAAAATAAAATTTAATGTTAATCCGGTTTAGTAAAATGAAATACATACAACTCCACATAAACTAATACATGATAGTCGTGGGGGTGATAATTGAATTATAAAATACTAATTAAGAAATTAAATATAATGGATAAGGATACTTGTTGAAGTTATTGTCATTGATGTCAAAGTAAAGGAGAAATCCTTGTAGGAATATGTTGGAATATGATGCCATTGATAATATCAAAATTCAGAATGTTTCCTTTGTTGACAAAGTTCAGAATGCTGGCTTAAATAGAGTGAAGATCACCATTATAGCTTAATCAGATTCTAGGAAAGAATCTTGATCAATTTAACATTCAATCTTAATCAGATCGACTTAAGTCACTCAAGATATTCACTTAAGTCATTCAAGTTCCTAATCAGATTTGTTGACTTAATGATGAACCCAATCAGATAAACAAGCAAGTTCCTAATTAGATAAAAAAATTATGTGTGATGAACCGATCAGATAAACAAACAATTTCGTAATTAGATAAATAAATTATGTGTGATGAACCGATTAGATAAACAAATTCTATAAGGATATCAAAATAACCAATCTATGAAGAAGATTCGATTGACTTCTAAAAATGTTTTCTTAAGAGTCATGTAAATTGAGAACTAAGGCATCCTTTTGAGAATCAATGAACAAAGGTGATTAATCATTAACCAAAGACGTGTTCATTTCCAGATAAGACGTCTTTACTTCCTGTTAAGACGTGTTCTTTCATCTAGATAAGATTCGGTTTTTCCAAATGGTACAATGCATCGCTAAATAGATATGTTCATTTGACTTGGCTCATGAAAATATATGATCATTCGTTGTAACACTTGAAGGGGTGTGTCTCATTCGATCTGGTTATTGAAGAGATATTGTAATGCCCCGTCACGCAATCCCCAAGGGAACAACTAAAAACACAACAAATTTTTTTTTAAAACATAAGGAATGCACTTAAGTATTCCAACATAACAAATGTTTCAAGTTGCACATTAAAGTCCCTTGGGGTACACGGGGTGACATTACCAAACTATCCCATGAAAAAGTTAACAAATGAACATTAAACTACCAATTACGCAATTCATTCGTTTACACATCATCATCTAAACATTCATTCATGATAACCAAATTGATAAGAATAATCCATATAAAACCATACATGCAAATTGCAATAAATTAATCATGAAGATATTAAGTACATATTTCCACAGATACAACATAACATCAACAATATTTACAAATGGTAGTTCAAGAATGATCACATGGTATAATAATACATTACATCAATCTGATAGTACATCCCAATGGACACATAAATAAAATTACATCATAGGTCTTCCCAACGCACATGAGAGTGATACATCAATACATAGAATACATCTAGAGTACAAATATACATCTGGTAACATATGAATCCTAGATCAAACTACATCCACAAAACTCCGCACTGAATGGTACAACTGCATCATAAGGGGACCCAATGGGGTGCGTAGCACGTTCCACCCAACCACCCTCGTGGTGGGAGTAAATAAGGAAGGATCCCCAACCAAGCACATCCAAACAATAATACAAGACTAAACTCCATACATGAAAAGCAAGAGAACACAAAGAAATATCTCATAATGACAATAAATCTCCAAAACATAACAATAGACCACTTCCAAAGGATTTCAATAAAAACATCTCAAAAGGAATGCTAGAGGAGAGTGTTATCGCATGGCCTTACATGGATTATCCAGACAACCTATCACAAGGTGCTGCCTCCATATATGGTTATCCTGACAACCTATCTCAAGGCGCCACTCCATAGAGTTACTCATGCGGAATCGTAAACCTCTCGTGAGGACGAGGCAACGATCATGCCAACCACGGCCTTCTCGGCCCACCTTTAGTCTATGATAGCACTAACAGGCAGTTGAGGCATCCATAAATATCTTATTAATATTTAACTACCCACCCCCTAATTAATTACTTAGGTTATCACTTATTACTTTAGCTCTAATGTGGGTTACCCTGATAGCCCCTTTGTGCGCCGACCCCCACGTAGAGCCACTCTCCCTATAACCCAAAACATAAAATCCAACACCAAGGAGTTGTACCACAAGAACACTGAACCAACAAATGGAACATCCGTGAGGCAAAACCATCTTGCCAAAATCATATAAAACAACATCCATAAAATGGTACAACCCATGTGTAAACTCCAGTCACAACTATATCCAAAACATAGGAACAAATATCCAAATACGAGATAAAAAATAAACATCAATTTCCCCACCTCTTGAAGTTCCTAACCAACAACTTAAGCTCCTACAGAAGGATAAACTAACTCAAGGGCTCTTTCCCACAATACAAAATCCCAATTAAGTGAAACCACAATTGATTCAACAAATACTTTCAAGAGTAAACAATTACGCAAAACAACACCATATAACATGTTCGTTACACAATAATTTCACCAAGAAATAATAAATAATTTAGTTTACTCAAGAACATTTAACTTAATTTAAAACACATAGTTTATTTCTAATTTACACGATTACACTATAACATTACAAATTTAACATTATCTAATTTATTCCATAATCACAACATATATAACCATCTTTATTTATATATATACATATACATATATATAGGTTTTTGCACGTATATACATATATACCTATATACATATAAACAATAAAATATATATATTTAAATCATGCATTTAAATCATATAATAAAAATGCCCATATATTAAACTGTAAATTTACACAGCATATATATATATACATATATATATATATAAACAATAAAATATATATATTTAAATCATGCATTTAAATCATATAATAAAAATGCCCATATATTACACTGTAAATATATACATATATATTAAAATTAAAATACATATATATTAAAAATAAAATAAAATAAATATAAATATATATATATATATATAAATTTAATACATATATATTTTAATTTTAATATATATATATATATATATATATATATATCTTATAAATTGAAATTGACAAAAATCCGAATTAAAAAGTAATCAATGGATTTAACTTTTAACTTTGATAAGTCTAAATCATAATAAACTTAAAAGAAAAACAATCAAAACTTTTAATTCACCGCACTCGTGGTACTATGTACCAATGTGGTAGGCCGCAACCCCCACACGGTTGTATCCACCACCTGTGGTGGCTACGTATAGCTTAGGGGTTGTGGGTGGTATGACTTCGACCGACCACTCCACCCCCAATGCAAAAAATATATATTTTTATATTTTTATATTTTATATTTCTATATTTTTATATATAAATTTCATTCAAAACAAAACACCATATGTATTTTTCTTTAATATATATATTTCTTCCTCCATAACATAAACTCGAATCCTGTATGTATCAAAAGAATATATATATATATATATATATATATATATATATATATATATATATTTAAAAGGATAGTACATGACATTTGTACTTATATATATATTCATATATATGTGTGTGTATGTATAATTATATTTGTCCAAATAACACAAAATAAATAAACAAACAGGATGAAAATCAGTCCAATTCATTTTCCTTCAATCACAGAATAAATATGGGTATACAATTTTAATACCCTAATAAATTGATTTTCTTACAAATCAAGAATTTTAGCAACAAGATTTATTGAAGAAATTCAAAAGATTTTTTTTAGATTTCTACAGGAGACTTAAAGATTTAACACAAACAATATTTTTAAAACAAAACCCTCTTTCAAACATAAATCTCAATTTAAAGAATGGCAGACATGATTTTCGTTTTCCCTTACAAAACAATCAAAAGAAACAAAAGAATTAATTCATCGAAAAGAACCTGGAGTCCTTTGTTTGATGACGTATCCAAACATGGTAACCCTTCTTCCTCTTTCGAAAATGAACTTCCTCTGCAAATCCTTCTCAAATTCCTTTAAGCTAACTTCTGAATCAATTTGCTATTCTTTTCTTACAGAACAATTTTAATAGAGAAGCACAAAAAAACTATCTTTTCTTTTCTAGACCAAAACCAAATACCATTCTCTGCACGTGTGTGTAGAAAACTTCCTTCTCTCACAATAAAAATAAAAATAAATAAATAAAGCTCTTCTTTTTTCTCAAAAATACAACCCATCCATTGGTTCTTTTTCTTGCTTTAAAAGCTCACACTTATCTCACAATCTTTAATTAAAAATTCATTAATTTCATATTTATCCTCACATGATATTATCCTTAGATTTTCTAATTTTAATATCTTGAAAAAGATAATTTATAATTATCACCAACATTATTTATTTAAATTAATTACTTACACCTTTTAATTAATTAAATAACTTTTAATTTACAATATTTAACTCCAAAATTACAATTACTCACAATTAATCATATCCACAAAATATCATTAATTTATTCCATATAAAGTAAAAATAAATTAAATAACAACTAACCATAATTAAAATAAATAAACAACAACAACCAATACAGAAACAAGGAAAAAGCCAAAACCATGACACAATAAGACTCACAATGAGGTGACGGACTTGGGATGGGGACACTTCCTTATCAACTCCCTTTTTCAACATCGTATCCATTGGATTAATTTAATGTTCGCCCTGTCCTGCCGAAGCAGGTGGAATCGAGACTTTATTCCTGTAATTCTTACATACAAACAAACGTCAAGTAACATGCAAATCTCCATTGCAGACACATCGTGAAAGGTAATCGCGGGGTAGCAGGGCACTCGCAAGCGAGTGATGCTACTCCGTCCTTTCACCAAGACATAGTAGAAAACATATCAGAAACCATAGCAACATAGAATCACAACATCACCACATATATTATTAAGGAAAACCATAGCATAACTAAATAATATAACTACCACATAATGTATCATCTATCATCATAGTAATGTCAAGTGTAGCAAACCAACCAAACTATGAATCCACTCACACAACCAAGTCGGTGAACTAATCACCATCACAAACCAAGTATCAAACCAACACATAAGAGTATGAAAGAGTATCAACAACATGAGGGGTATTACATCCTCCCCCCCTAGAACATGGCGTACTCCTGGAAGCCAGTAAATAAATATGGGTAAGCCTCTCTGATATGGGACACATCCTCCCATGTCGTCGAAGTCTCGTTATTTGGGTCCCACTGAACCCACACCTGTTCAATATCTTAGCCCCTGAGGGCGAGTCTCCGATGTTGTAGCATGGCCACGGGCTCAAGAGCTAGCTGCCCATCCTCAACCTATAGAGCATTCCAATCAAGTACGTGAGTAACATTAGGATAATATGGTCGAAGGACTGAAACATGAAAAACATCGTGAATCTACGACAAACTGGGTGGCAAGGCTAGGCGATATGAAACAAGACCAATTATTTCTAACACCTCAAACGACCCTACAAAGTGGGGCACAAGCTTAGAACCCTTTCCATAACAAATAGGGCTCTTCCGCGGATGTACTCGAAGAAACACCCGATCACCAACTGGAAACTGCCGATCAATTCTATGTGCATCAACATACTTCTTTTGCCTATCTTGAGTTGCTACAAGATGCTCTCGGATGTGAGCTACCTACTATTCCATATCTTGAAGCATTTCAGGTCCAAGGAGAACCTTGTCCTCTAATCGATCCTAGCTCAAAGGGGTATGACAAGGACGGTCGTATAAAGCCTGAAAAGGAGCCATGCCAATCGAACTATGGTAACCATTGTTATAGGAAAACTCAACCAAGTGCAAATAATCTTCCCAATGTGATTGATGGTCCATGACATACATGCAGAGCATATCCTCGAGCACCTGATTGACTCTCTCAGTCTGACCATCTGTCTCTAGATGGTAGGCAGAACTAAAGTTCAATTGAGTCCCTTAGGACCGCTGCAAAGATGTCCATAGTGCAGATGTGAATACCGGATCTTTGTTAGAAATAATTCTTCGTGGTATCCCATGCAATCAGACAATGTCTTCCATGAACACCTTGGCTACCAAAGAAGCAATATATGAAGATCAGATAGGAGAGAAATGGGCTACCTTGGTTAGTTTGTCCAAAGTGATCATGATAGTGTCGTGCCTCCTGGAAGACATAGGCAAGCCAACAATGAAATCCATAGAGATGATGTCCCACTTCCATTCTGGAACAAGATGAGGCTGCAACAAACCTACCGGGTGATGATGCTCAGCCTTAACCCTCTAACATTCTAGACATCTAGCCACAAAATCGGCGATATCACTCTTCAATCCTACCCAAGAATATAGTGAGCACAGATTCGCATACATTTTCTTAACTCCAAGATGTGTTGAATAAGGTGCTCGATGGGCTTCAGTCAAGATTAGGGTGCGAAGACCCTTTGCAGGAGGTACATACATTTGGCCCGCATAGTGTAAGACACCATCAAAATCTAGTGAGTAACCAACAAATTTGCCTTCTAGAGTTCTGCCCGACTCAATTTCAGATTTCACCTCTTGATACCAATTGTCTGAGGAAAGAGCGATGAGGATTTGACTCCTCAAATCAACCTCGAGAGCCACTGCAGAAATCTCACATCTATGTTGGCTCAAAGCATCTGCCACCACATTCTCTTTGCCCTGGATATACTTTAATTCAAAATCATATTCGCACAAGAATTCCATCCACCTTCTTTGTCTTGCATTTAGGTTTGGCTACATGAAGATGTATTGCAGAGTACGATGATCCGTATGCAACTCGAACCGATGCCCTAAAAGGAAATGTCTCCATCTTACCAGAGCATGAACCACAACGGCTAACTCAAGATCATGTGTGGGGTAGTTCAATTCATGATCCTTAAGTTTGCGGGATTCATACGCAATCGCCTGCCCTTCTTGCATCAAAATGGCCCCTAAACCTTCCAAGGAAGCATCTATACATACTACAAATTCTCCCATAGGATTTGGTACTACCAAAATTGGTGCACTGGTCAGCTTTTCCTTAAGATTCTGGAATGCTAACTGACATTGATCTGACCAAAGAAATTTCTTCCCCTTCCTTTGGAGAGAGGTAATGGGATGCACAATCCTAGAAAAGCCTTGGATGAACCACCGATAATAGCCTGCTAGTCCCATGAAATTGTGAATTTCTGAGACATTTGTGGGTACGGGCCAATCCACAATGGCCTAAATCTTTGCCGGATCAACAAAAATTCCCTCACCTAAAATGACATGACCCAAATATTGAACTTCAGTCTTATAGAATTCACACTTTGCTAGGTTGGCATACAACTGATTGTCCCTTAAGCACTATAGCACTTGTCTTAGATATTCCTCATGTTCCTCCATAGATTTGGAGTAAATCATAATGTCGTTGAGAAACACAAGGACAAATCTATCCAAATATGTTCGGAACACGCCATTCATTAAGCTCATGAAGACTGAAGGTGCATTTGTCAACCCGAATGACATCACAGTGAACTCGTAATGTTTGTATCGAGTGCGAAATGTTGTTTTATGAATATTTGGTTCTATAATCTGCAACTGATGATACCCTGATTTGAGATCAATCTTAGAAAATATCTTCGCTCCTTTTATCTGATCGAAAAGATCATCAATTCTGGGTAGGGGATATCGGTTCTTCACTGTTACTTTGTTCAACTTCCTGTAATCAATACACAGACAGAGAGAACCATCCTTCTTCTTTACGAATATTACAGGTGTTCCCCAAGGGGAAACACTTGGGCAAATAAACCCCTTAGCCAACAACTCCTCGAATTGCAGACGAAGTTCTTGAAGCTCCTGCTTTGTCATCCGGTACGGAGCCCGAGATATAGGCTCAGCTCCAGGTACTAGATCAATCCTGAAATCTATATCCCGCTTTGGTGGGATACCTGGTATCTTGCTTGGGAAAACATCAGAAAACCCCTTAAGGAGTGGGTAATCATCCAATGACACCCCTTGACTATCCTCTGACTCAAGATCACTCACTGCTACTGCAAAAAGTTGACAACCCTTCCAGAAAAATCTTTTTAGTTGCATGGCAGAGATCATTCACAATGAAATGGGTCTTTGAATACCCACGATCTCCACCTCCTTTCTGGAATCATCGACACACCGCATCGCTTTACATCAACAGTCTATCATGGCATGGTGTGCACTCAACCAATCCATTCCCAAGATGACATCATATGAGCCAAGAGGTAGGATCCGAAGATCCACCTTAGTTGCCAATGCCCCTATATCCAGACTACAACCCTGAACAAGCTTCTCTACTACCACCTTTAACCCTGAGGCCAATTCAACCTACCATTTTACGCCTTGCCTAGATGCCACCAATCTACATCGCTCTACTACTGAAGGAGATATACAAGAGTCAGATGCACCGAAATCAAAGAGTATGGAAATACTAGTATCATGCAACACACCTGATGTCTCGATCATGGTGCCCTGATATTCAGCTTGACAATTGTCCAATGCTGCAAACACCTGATGTACTCTACCCGCATCGCCCACTTTCGGCTCAGAAGCAGCTGGTCTCTGGCTAAAACCTGAAGTACTCCTTTGTGGATACTGTCTGGCAATATGTCCCTGCTGCCCACATGAGAAACAGCCTGTGCCTTGCCCAAATCCTCTGACACCAGACGGTGCACTCAACTGCCTTGTGAAGGTGTCGACTGTGTGCTTTGTGCAGGATACACAAAACGACCCGATCTATTATGCTACCAACTTCGGTTCTTCCTATTCTGAGATCTATCTCGTTGCTGAGATTGTGATTTGTTATGTTTGGGCTGTGACTACTACTGCTGCTGCAGACCACCCTTAGAGGGTGCCTGAAAATTCCTAGAAGACCTTGCAGATTGAGGCTGACCACCCCTATAACCAAAACTTGATGCTGGAACACTGCCAATCTGAACTCCTGTGTGTCCTCCCAATGCCATTTCCAAATTTTTTTCTACTAGATGGACCTTTTCAACCGCTACCTCCATTGTCTTCGGCTCGAAGAGTCTAACTCCACCACTGATTTGGGCGTTTAAGCCCCGAATGAAATGCTAAACCAAAATTCCCTCATCATGACTAATTCCTGCATATTGCTTCAATTCATAGAATCACCATTCATATTGTTCAACAAACATCGACATCTGCTTAAGGTCATGAAACTCATCTGCCCTGCGTTGCCTCCAATGATCTAAAAGGAAGCAAGCCTTGAACCTGTCCAAAAATAGCTCCCATGTGACCATGCTGATATCCAGATGTAACTTTTGCTCTTCCAGCCGCCACCAAGTGGACGTGAAGCCTCGTAGATGCATGACTGCGCACTAAGCTTTGGTATTGCTACCATATGGGTGCATCATGAAGGCTTCCAGACCTCCTCCAGAACCATCGAATGTAGGCAGGCGTGCTCTCATAAAGTCTCTCATATGACTAGCTAGCACTGCATCTTGATCTGTCGTTACTTTCCTCTGCCTCAGTGACCTTCCCCTTTCTCTCTTAACCCGCTACTCCTCCTCTAGCCTGGGTCCCAACAAATCAAGAATCTCCCCCAGAAGGTGTTGCAACTGTCCATCTAAACCAGGCTATTCCGGGTTCTGACCACCACCTAACAGATTGTTTTGAGGACTTTGTCATTCCTCATGCTCTAAACCGTGCGAACTCGGTGGTGATGGACTTTGGCGGTTGGCTCCACGGCCACCACCCCGGCCTCTTCCTCATTCACAACCTCTACCTCGAGGCATGATCCTACACAACAATTAGGGTTATGTAAGATCAAGAGTTAACGCAAAGGCTGCCTAATGGACACAAACTACCCAGAGAACCCAATGTTAGCAACCTTGGATCTGATACCAAGCTGTAACGCCCCGTCATGCAAACTGCAAGGGAACAACTAAAAATACAACAATTTTTTTTTTAAACATAAGGAATGCACTTAAGTATTCCAACATAACAAATGTTTCAAGTTGCACATCAAAGACCCTTGGGGTACACAAGGTGACATTACCAAACTATCCCATAACAAAGTTAACAAATGAACATTAAACTACCAATTACGTAATTCATTCATTTACACATCATCATCTAAACATTCATTTATGATAACCAAAATGATAAGAATAATCCATATAAAACCATACATGAAAATTGCAATAAATTAATCATGAAGATATTAAATACATATTTCCACAGATACAACATAACATCAATATTTACAAATGGTAGTTCAAGAAAGATTACATGGTATAATAATACATTACATCAATTTGATAGTACATCCCAATGGACACATAAATAAAATTACATCATAGGCCTTCCCAATGCACATGGGAGTGATACATCAATACATAGAATACATCTGGAGTACAAATATACATTTGGTAACATATGAATCCTGGATCAAACCGCATCCACAAAAATCTGCACTGAATGGTATAACTGCATCATAAGGGGACCCAACGGGGTGCGTAGCATGTTCCACCCAACCACCCCCGTGTTGGGAGTAAATAAGGAAGGATCCCCAACCAAGCACATCCAAACAGTAAGACAAGACTAAACTCCATACACGAAAAGCAAGATAACACAAAGAAATATCTCATAACGACAATAAATCTCCAAAACATAACAATAGACCACTTCCAGAGGATTTCAATAAAAACATCTCAAAAGGAATGCTAGAGGAGAGTGTCATCACATGGCCTTACATGGATTATCTAGACAACCTATTACAAGGTGCCGCCTCCATCTATGGTTATCTTGACAGCCTATCTCAAGGCGTTGCTCCATAGGGTTACTCATGTGAAATCATTAACCTCTCGTGAGGACGAGGCAACGATCATGCCAACCATGGCCTTCTCAGCCCACGTTTAGTCTATGATAGCACTAACAGGTGGACGAGGCATCCATAATTATCTTATTAATGTTTAACTACTCACCCCCTAATTAATTACTTAGGTTATCACTTATTACTCTAACTCTAACGTGGGTTACCATGACAACCCCTTTGTGCACCGGCCCCCACATAGAGCCACTCTCCCTATAACCCAAAACATAAAATCCAACACCAAGGAGTTGTACCACAAGAACACTAAACTAACAAATGGAACATCCACGAGGAAAAACCATCTCGCCAAAATCATATGAAACAACATCCATAAAATGGTACAACTCATGTGTAAACTCCAGTCACAACTATATCCAAAACATAGGAACAAATATCCAAATACAAGATAAAAAAAAACATCAATTTCCCCACCTCTAGAAGTTCCTAACCAATAACTTAAGCTCCTATAGAAGGATAAACTAACTCAAGGGCTCTTTCCCATAATACAAAATCCCAATTAAGTGAAACCACACATGATTCAACAAATAATTTCAAGAGTAAACAATTACGCAAAACAACACCATATAACATGTTTGTTACACAATAATTTCACCAAGAAAATAATAAATAATTTAGTTTACTCGAGAACATTTAACTTAATTTAAAACACATAGTTTATTTCTAATTTACACGATTACACTATAACATTACAAATTTAACATTATCTAATTTATTCCATAATCACAACATATATAACCATCTTTATATATATATATATATACATACATATACATATATATACGTTTTTGTACGTATATACATATATACCTATATACATATCTATATATATATACATATATATACATATATATATATATATATATACATATACATTTATATATATATATATATATATATATCTTATAAATCGAAATTGACAAAAATCCGAATTAAAAAGTAATCGAATGGATTTAACTTTGATAAGTCTAAATCGAAATAAACAGCTTAAAAGAAAAACAATCGAAACTTTTAATTCATCGCAGCCTGTGCTACTATGTACCACAGTGTGGGGAGGCCGCAAACCCCACACGATTGCATCCATCAACCTCAGTTGTTGTGCACAGCCTGTGGTGGCTGTGTACAGCCTGCCACAGGGGGCCGTGGGTGGTACGGCTTCGGCCGACCACTCCACCCCCAATGCAAAAATATTTTTTTAAATTTTTTTTATATATAAATTTCATTCAAAACAAAATGCCATATGCATTTTTTTTAATATATATATTTCTTCCTCCATAACATAAACTCAGAATCCATACTGTATCAAAAAGAATATATATATATATTTTTAAAAGGACAGTACATGACATTTGTACAAATATATATATATATATATGTGTGTGTGTGTGTGTGTGTGTGTGTGTGTGTATGTATAAATATATTTGTCCAAATAACACAAAATAAATAAACAAATAGGATGAAAACCAATCCAATTCATTTTCCTTCAACCATAGAATAAATATGGGTATACAATTTTAATACCCTAATAAATTGATTTTTTTACAAATCAAGAATTTTAGTAACAAGATTTATTGAAGAAATTGAGAAGATTTTTTTTAGATTTCTACAATAGACTTAAAGATTTAACACAAACAATATTTTTAAAACAAAACCCTCTTTCAAACATAAATCTCAATTTAAAGAATGGCATACATGATTTTTGTTTTCCCTTACAGAACAATCAAAAGAAACAAAAGAATTAATTCATCAAAAAGAACCTGGAGTCCTTTGTTTTATGATGAATACAAACACGGTAACCCTTCTTCCTCTTTCGAAAACAAACTTCCTCTGCAGATCCTTCTCAAATTTGTTTTAGCTAACTTCTGAATCAATTTTCTATTTTTTTCTTACAGAACAATTTTAACAGAGAAGCATAAAAAAACTATCTTTTCTTTTCCAAACCAAAACCAAAAACCATTCTTTGTGTGTGTGTGTAGAAAAAACTTCCTTATCTCACAATAAAAAAAAAGAAAAATAAATAAAGCTCTTCTTTTTTTTTTCTCAAAAATCCAACACATCCATTGGTTCTTTTTTTTGTTTTAAAAGCTCACACTTATCTCACAATCTTTAATTAAAAATTCATTAATTTCACATTTATCCTCACATGATATTATCCTTAGATTTTCTAATTTTAATATCTTGAAAAATATAATTTATAATTATCACCAACATTATTTATTTAAATTAATTACTTACACCTTTTAATTAATTAAATAACTTTTAATTTACAACATTTAACTCCAAAATTACAATTACTCACAATTAATCATATCCACAAAATATCATTAATTTATTCCATATAAAGTAAAAATAAATAAAATAACAACTAACCATAATTAAAATAAATAAACAACAACAACCAATACAAAGACAAGGACAAAGCCAAAACCATGACACAACAAGACTCACAACGAGGTGACGGACTTGGGATGGGGACACTTCCTTATCAACTCCCTTTTTCAACATCATACCCGTTGGGTTAATTTAATGCTTGCCCTATCCTGCCGAAGCAGGTGGAATCGAGACTTTATTCCTGCAATTCTTGCATATAAACAAATGTCAAGTAACATGTAAATCTCCATTGCAGACACACCGTGAAAGGTAATTGCAAGGTAGTAGGGCACTCGCAAGCGAGTGATGTTACTCCGTCCTTTCACCAAGACTCACTAGCAAACACATCAGAAACCATAGCAACATAGAATCACAACATCACCACATACATTATTAAGGAAGACCATAGCATAACCAACCACCACATAATGTATCATCAATCATCATAGTAATGTCAAGTGCAACAAACCAACCAAACTATGAATCCACTCACACAACCAAGTCGGTGAACTAATCACCATCACAAACCAAGTATCAAACCAACACATAAGAGTATCAAAGAGTATCAACAACATGAGGGGTATTATAGATATTCTTACACACATATTTAATAAACAATGCAAAAGTGATCAAAATAAATCAAAGTGATTAAGATAGAAATAAAACTAATCCAATTTAATGAAGAGGGAGATTTGAAAAGGGTACAAATAGAGGTGTGTTCTTTTATAAGAAGGTTGCAACTCTTGAGCAACATACATATTTGATTTTCAAATCAAGGTTGCATTTTTTGTTGTGAGTAGTGTGTGTAAATCATATCAAAATCTATTCTCTTGTGTGGGATTTAAGGGGATAGCAAACATCACAAATCAGAGTTGAGGATAGAGGAAGTGCAGATATGTTTGAAGACAATTACTTTACATCCATAATTTTTCAGTCAGTCAAGGTTGGTGCCTTGTACATTAGGGGTTGGTGCTCCTTGTAGGTTGGTGCCTACTAAATTAGTCTAAGGGGTTGTTGCTCCTTGTAGGTTGGTGCCTACTAAACCATAAAATTCATTATTCAAGTAGGTTGGTGCCTACTATCTTTGTAATTTCATTTAAACATAATATACAATTGTTGGAGTCAACTTGTTTATGTTGTTTATGTTGCATAGTTGATGTTGGGATAAAAGTTAAAAGTTAAAAGTTTGTTTGATTTAGAGTTCAAAGGAATGCTTTAGTCAGTGCACATCTTAAGAATTTTATTACAAGTTTAAAAATAATTCCTCCTATTTGCACATGCCTAATGATAGGATTTGGGTGCACTTCAATAAATCAAATTCAAGCCAACAACATATTCATAAATGCACATGCCTTGATAAGCAAATTCAAAATGTAAAATCCTATGGAGAAGTTTATATTTGAAAATGCAAGTCCAACTTGTAGAATGTTGTTAATAGCACAACCAATTATTACAATTTTTGTGCTTATTTTCAATGTTGAGGGGTATCCTTACTCAAAGACATTTGATTGAAGTGAAATCAAATCTGATTTTATTTTTTATGGGGTGTACACCTATGTAAGGCATAGTTCAAGGTGTGAGCTTAAAGTCTAAAATTCTTGTAACTTGGGTGCACCTATGAATAGGAGCTAAGTTGGAAAAGCTTATGTGATATATGTAGAGGGGTGTGCTTATGAAACAATCATGTAAAGGGATGTGTTTATGAATAGGAAAAGGTTTCTATTGTACCTATTCCTTTGCAAACTCAAACCGATCAATTGTAAATAAAAGTGTAATGGCCATATTCATAATGAATCCTTCAATAATAAATTAAAACATCAAAATGCCAATTTCAAATAAGAAAAATTAGATTTGTTAGTTTCCAATTGATAGGATCCAAATTAATAGCGTGTCATTAATTTTGTAACTAGGATGACAAGGTCTTTGATAACATATTTCAAAGCATCATCATTATTGACATATCTAAAAACATTATACATTTCAAATTATCAAGATTACATATTTCAATGAGGGGATAGATCTTGTAATTCACTAAAGAAGCAATGATCATCATACATGGTGTCTATTTTTGGTAACTTTCATCACTTTTCAATGAATTTTCTTTGCAAAGGTTTTGCTTGAAATTAGTGAGTTTTCATCAATTGATTTCAGCAAGGACTTTGGATTCAAACAATATGGGTTGTCTCATTTTAATTTTAGATTTTCAAACATATTTTTGATAAGATAAGCAACATTTACAAGGTGTTGTACCCTTTACATAGAGAGCCCGCAGGGCCAAAAAGAAACTAGTTCAAACCAAAATGAACTAGGAAAAGAGAAATAGGACACAAACATAAATAACTGATAGACAGTTGTTGAACCACAGATGAGGACTAGACAACCACAAAATTTGAGGGGACTAATCTAACTCCCTTAACCTTGGGCCGCGAAGATGCAACAGATTTCAAAAGTCCCTTCTTCTTTCTCAGCACAATAGACCAGGAAGACTCAGAATCGAAGTCCACCGAGTGAGGCTCAAGAAGTGGATCCATAATATCCACCAAGGGCAAGGAGCCCTCACTCAACAAAGGAGTCGGCAGTGTAGAAGAGGAGATAGGAGCAAACGAAGGACCAATAGAGGCATCCAGTGAGGGTTGGGCAGGCTCAGTCTGCATAGAGACAGTCGTTCAAGGCAATTGTGGTTCCATGGAAGGGATAGTTGTAAGAGGATCTAGGCAAGTCATAGTCTCCCGAGAAGACTCAGTAGGGTCCTCCTCCTCAGAAGAATCTGAAGGAGGAGAACCCACCGTGAGGTGATCCGAGAGAGGATCCTTCCACCAGGTAGCAACACTCTTGCGACGGGCATGAGGGAAACCAGAGGCCAAATGACCCACAGTGAAACATCTCCTACACCAAAAAGGGAGACCCTCATAGTCTAGAAGCTGCTTCCAAGGTCTGTCCTCCACCAATAAGACTACATCACCATGAAGAGGTTTGGAAATGTCCAAATCAACTAAGATACGAGCTACCATAGTATGCCCAAGCTCCCAAGTCATAGAGTCCACCATCAAAAAGCATCCAATGGTGTTGCCAATAGCTTCGTAACATGAATCCTCCTAGAACTGGAGGGGGAGATTCGACAGATAGACCCAAATAGGTCTGGTATTTAGCAGCTCCATAAGGGGATTGAAAGAACAAGAACAAGGCCTGATGGACAATGAATGAATACCCCACATCCAACCCCTGACTAGCACGCTGTCTCGTTTTGTGAAGGAGGAAAAGGTTGCTAAAAAGAAACCCCTTGCACTAGGGTAGAGCTCAATCTGTCTAGAGACTAAAGGCTTCTAGGAGGCGGTAACCCAATCATGGAGATTGGGAAGGGAGGGCCACAAGCCACTAAACTTGCAGACCACACCTTGCTTCAAGTAGTAAACCTCATTCTCAGCAACCTCAAGTCCATAGACCACTATAGGGGAATCAAAAGCACACGAAAAATGTCAAACTCGAGCTTGAGTAGGAGACCGAGCACCTTTAGCAGCCTCATAGAAAGACTTCACCCGAACCGTGGAGGGAAAGCCACCAACAGACGAAGTAGGAGGCGAAACCACAAGAGGAAAATGGGGCAGACCATCCAAACCCAGTAAAACCTCACCTCCAAGCAAAGCAACGCTAGACAAAGGAAAACTTGGCTGCGTAGCATCGCCAGACAGAGGAGGACCCACACCTGTCTACACAATAATGCTAGATAGAGGAGGAACAACATCTGAAAGAGGAAGGCCTCCACCCGAACAAACCAGCCATGCACAAGCACGCACCCGATCTAGAGAACATCTGCCGCTCACAGAGGACTGTTGCTCGCCCAACATTCTCTCACTCGATGTTATGTACATCTAGGGCTTTTTATTAACTTATTAGAATTTCACATTTAAAACCCTTAGACCATTTTCTATTGTTAAGTTGGTATAAAGAATCAAAAGAACAAAGGATTTATCATACTTAAGCATCAAAATTTTGGAGTTTTTAGAAAATAACCAATGTTGCATCTAGCTAGGCTTTGCTTAAGAAAGGTTTTCAAAGTTTTCATAGGGTTCGCTATGTCATAACAAAGAGTTTTTAAAGAATCATCATTTAAATTTGTATGTCTATATTTTCTATTTTTAACTCACATTAAAATACCCCTAAAGTAATTAATGCAACATCAAAAGCAAGAAAAGTATAAGATAAGAAACATAATTACAGTAAATTATAGTCTACAACCTAAATAAAATTGCATATTCATGTATTGTAAGATGCTTCTTATTTATTATCATTATAATAAGCACTAATAGTTGTAGAATCTTAAGGATACTCCTTCATCCTCCTTGTATAAGATTGATACAACTACATCAATCCAACAAGGGCTTTAGATATGAGTGGTAAGACACCCCTTTTATGTTTTAATTATCATTTATCATTTATCTTGTCTCTAATCCCTTGAGAGAACACACTCTTTATCATCTATCATCATAGTCGTTGTGGAGGTGAGAACACTAACATAGGGTTTGACCAAGGCAAGCCCCTATATAACACAACCTTTCTCCTTCTGTCAATTTTGTAGGCTCATAGATTTTCTGCTAATTGAAGTGGATTTAGCATCTCAAGGATCCCAAACCCTAATGCATGTTTCAAGGACTCATCATCAACAAATTGGGACTCATTAATTACACATGCTCTATCAGTATTTGAATTTTGATTTCTTTTGTTAGAGACCTTTAGACATTGGTACACTTGTGTAGGCCCTAAAACCCTAGCTTTTAGTACTTATAGAATAGGGAACCCAATGCCCTTGTCTTGTCAATTCCTCTCCTGATTTCAATGTCAGGTTCCTCTTTATATCTCTTCTCCATATCCACTTTCTATTTCTTTCATTTTGTTTTGTGATTTCTAGATTTTGTTACACTTAGTTCATTTGATCCTAGTTCACCTAGTTTAATATAAATCATCATATTAGTCACAAAACACACAAAAAAAAGGGACCAAAACCCTAACCAGCCTATTTGGCTCCCCTTTGATGACAACAACCAAATAGTACTACTTGGTTAATTTTGGATCCCTAATGTTTATGGTGAAAGAGAATTGATCTAGTTTAATTCATTTAGGCTAATCTCCTTTCAACATCTTGCATACATTCATGGTATCTCTATATTTTATGTGACCAATATTTTAGGTTGTGGCTATTATGGATGGTATTATTGAGTTAACACTCATTGAATTTGGCTGTATGAACATGCAATATTTGTATGAATTTCACTAGAATTATAGTAGATCTTTGTCATGATTGTATTTGAATATGTTACATTTATTATTTAAAATGGGGAGATGTTAGTATACTATTTTGATCTTGAGGATAAAAAAATATTGGAGAGATGTATTATACTATGGTTGTAAATTAGAATTACTACTTATGTTTATTCAGGTGCTTTATTACTATAGTGTTAATTTTTTAAATGAAATAAAATGAGTGTCTATATTTTATAGAACGTTAAATATGAATTTGAGCATCAAATTTATGAATATTGGTTGACTAACTAGTAGAATATTTAAATTAATACATTATATCAAGATTATGACATTGAACTATGTTGCAAGGTGTGTGCCCTTAGTCTCCTTGTGTTGTGCAACCCAACACTCAGGTTTGTGACATGGCTTAACTACCTCCCATGGATTCATTAACTCTGGCGGTTCTATCAAGCATTAACAGTTTGATCTTTTGGTGCAACGACAATCATCTATGAAATAATTGGTATCAGAACTTGTGTCACAGGTTCGAACCCCTCGCTTGCGCTAGGGGGGATTGTTTCAAGTGTGCATCCTTGGTCTCCTTGTGTTGTGCAGTGCAATGCTTGGGTTCATGAAATGGATTAACTGCCTCTCGTGGATTCATTAACTTTGGTAGTTGTATCGGGCAATAACAGGTCGATCTTTTGGTGCAACAACAATCGTCTATGCAACAAAACTATAACTTGATGGCCTAACTATCATCCTTGATATATGCATAAAGAGTTTAGAAGTTGAGATTAAGGGATAATAGTTTTGAAGGACTCTAGGTATTTGGTGAGTTATGCTTGTATTCTATTGTATAATTCTAATGTAGTTACATGTGTAGGTGAGTTGTTTCAAAATAGGAGTTAAACATATAAAATAATATTATGTCAGTCAAAAAATTTATTGTATTAAATATGCAATCATTGTCTTATTCACTAAACCTTGGCCAAGGTTGCTTTTGATGAAATTGATCAATTATATGTATTTAGGGTACATAATTGACTTGAGATTCACTTTATACTAGACTTCACTAACTTATCCCTATATAGTATTCTATTATGACCATGCACATGAAGAGTTGGGTTCAATTATAATTATAATATGATTGTATGTTTTGATTTATAAATATATCATTATTATATGGAATCACTACTTACTAGCCATTAAGGTCACATTTATTATAATTATGAAGTGAAAATATAATCTACATGATGAATCATACCAATACAATAATTTGGTTTCACTGTAGGGAAATGAAATTAAAAAAGTTAAGAATATTATTATTAGTAAAATTATTGGGCATGTATCTTCATATGGTGATCTAATGGATATAGTGTTCCCCACTATCTTGAGTATGAATTAAGTATCAATAATGTCTAAAGAAATTTTATAAGTACTATTGTATATGGACCTTGAACCTTAGATGATTCTTATGTGCCCTTCTTGATGCATGATGTGCTTTGTCAAGAAAGATATATAATATAATATGATTATGATGCTTGATATCATTAAATCATATTATGTTAGGACTCTACTTTGAGACATAAAAGTATGTTTGGATACTTTTTGTATTGTGACAATATATTGACTATTTCATTTTTCCCTATGAATTGATATGACCATGCCTATATTATATTGATTAATATATGCATAATTTTTGTGTATGGATTTGATTGTTATAAGGTTAATAATTGTATGTATAAAATTAGGTGGGACAATGAAACCTTATATTTTTCTAACAATACTTTCATATAAAGTGGGTATTAGTGTTATTTGAGATGTATATATGTATACAATCCTATACTTAGCATGGGATGATATAAAAATTATCATAATTTTTGAAATAAATAAATGAAACATTCCATACCAAGCAGGAAATTTGAAAGGGTTTAAAGAGATCTAGTATGAAACTCTATTTATCCTAATGGGTATGTGTGGAGACTTGAACTGGTGATTACTTTAGAATTTTGAACATTATGAGTTTTATGAAATGGTCACAATTTGGTTGTTTATTATTTATAAGTAACCAACCTAGCCTATGTGTTAATGAGATGATTTTGTAAGGGACTCTACGAGGTTCATGTTGAGTTATGAATTATAACATGGTGAGGTTTAATTTGAGATCTTGATGCCCTTGGATGAAAATGCTTTAGGATATGCTTGCTAAATTAGGAACATGCTTCAATTTTTTTTTAATACTAGTAAGAATTATTTATTTGTTGGGAATCATATAAAGGAACCTTGTTGAGATATGAAATAATAATTAAGGAATTTTGAGTTTTATTATTAATTAATAGAACTTTAAGAACAATGAATATTTCAGATTGACCATTGTTAAATGATGATTTTTTGCACTAGATGGTTTTAATCCCTTCTATGGTCTTCCTCATATACTATCTCATTTCTATGCAAAATTTTCTTGAGTGGTTATCAAAGCTTAGATTTAGGAATTCTATGTGTTTGATCCTTAAGAGATGAAAGTGAGGAGAACTACCTGTGAATTTGATACAATTTGGAAGTGGGTATGTAAATAATCCTTGGGTGAAGGATGCCATGAACCTAAATTCATAGTGAAATTTTAGGGAATGAATCTGAGGCTTGGGTTTAATACTTAAATGAATAATTCCTCCCTCCTAGTATTCTTTCTAGCTTGATTATAAGATGGAACCACATGTTAGAGTCGAGTCTGATATATGTACATGGGTAGTTGGCTATCACCAATACTATGTAGGCAAAGGATGTTATATATTTATTCACAATATATTTAGGATTAGATGTCGTTCACCAATATTCTAGAGATGCAATATTCTAGGAGATATGTATGTTATGATACACAAGGGGTTTTATTGAATATCACTAGTATTGTGTAGGCAAAATATGTTAGGAGTAATTGTCATGCCTTAGAGTTTGACTATCACTGATGGAATGCAGATGATGAGTGCTAAGATTCACCCATGGTATGGCATGGCTTAACTAGCTTTCACTAGTACCATGTAGGTGATAGATGGAGAGAGCTACCTCATACCAAGTGGGACTAACTTTCACTAGTGACATGGAGGTAATATCTATTAAGATCCATTGACTCACATGGTTCAACAAGCTATGAAAATATTATTAATAGACAAATGTGTTGTTTTTGTTATAGTTGTGCCTTTTTGATGATTACCACAAGTAGTAAGATGCTCACTTGTCTTCATAGTTGGTAGTGAATTGGTATAAATGATGGGACCCATAGTGTAGTATAGGATGAACTAATACTGTTATTTTTGTTTGGGATATATTTAAGGGATTATGCATTACAAAACTAGGTAAAGGGTAAGTTGCTTGTAGTAAGGTTCTAACCACATCTTTTTGCTAGTTGGTCACTCTATACACTGCATATATAATTATATTGAGTTTCACATTGTGTGTGTGTGTGTTGTATGCATAAGCAAGCCACACAATGCATATGTTATAATGCACGAGTTATTCACATTGTGTATGTTTGTTTATGGATGGGCTACTCATTATGTATATGTGATGTATGCATAAGCTAGTTGCATGGGGTACATGTGCTAGTCACACTATGTTTATATGATGCATGCATGATCAATTTGCAATGTCTATATTTGATGCATCCACGAGTTGTCACATTTAATGTATATAATGTATGCATGATTTAATAGTCACATTGTGTAAATGTTTTGTATGTATGAGATAATTACAATGTGTAAATGTGATTCATGTATCAACTAATCATTATATAGATTTGTGTGTTCAATACATTGATATTGGCATAAATGTAATAATTAACTAAAAAGTATTTGTTAGAGTACTATTATATATGGATTGATTTGAAGCATTAGTTTAATTATTAACTTAAATTTAATAAAATTTTAGAGACTTAATCTCAAATGTGGGGATGATGATTTTATGTTATTGGTGTATGAATTGTAAAGCCTCTAATTCTTAAGAAGTGATATGTATGAAGGGCCATTATAAATGAGTCATCGATGTTTAGGTCTAGGTTTAGGGATGATCCTATCATTAATATGAGAATAACATATTTTAGTGTAAGTATAAATCATGATATAGAGTTGTTGCCATGACTATGGATGGTAAGGCTTTGAAGTTGGCACTTCCAATTTGGATAGAATATGTTTGGTTGATTAAGATAGTACAAAAGATACAATGTTATTAGGAAAACCAAATTTCTAGTAACTAGGGTGAGTTATCTATTTACATTGAATAACTCATGAGCCTAGTGGACTCAAATGCACTAGCTCAAACCTCCTAGCAACAATGGATAGAGGATCTCAACAAAGTGATGTAGGAGTGGTGAGTACAACTACACCTTGTAGTCCCAAGGAGAAAGGTTGATGAGAGAATTCATGTAATGCTATTGCAAGGTAAGCATTGAATCTAGTGCCATGGAAAAGTTTAAAGAAATGGTTGATGAAGAAAGCATTGCGCACCTAGCTATGTTGTGAAGGATGACTAGGGTACCATTTATTGTTCTCCTATGAATCATTTTTTTTTTATGGTAACCCAAACTTGCACTTGAAGTAGATCAAAGCCATCGAGTAGAAACAACACATTATTGTGTAAGAAATTTAGGTTCTCAAAATTGCAATGAAAAACAAGTGTTCTTCTACTAAATTAGACCAAATAATGAAATAAAGGATTGAAGAGCTATTAAAATGGAATTATAAATATGAAATTTAGAACAAAATACAACACTTAATTAAATTTTGAAAATGGAAAAGCACTATTAAAGATGTTAGGAATTCATTAACCATTAAATGCTAGAATTTTAAGGTATGAATTAAAAATATATTTCAATATTTATAAATTGATTATATGTTCTTCTATTTTAAATCAAAATTACAACCATTATCTATACCTTTAAGTAACTTAACATAATTTATAAAATTATAATTTTATGTTTTTAAACATCCACATCTCTGTTTTAAAAATTAAAATAAACTGAACTTTTATACAGTGGATATCTTGACATGCCCTGTCGGGTAACTTTGAATATACCCTATCTACAAATTGTCAACCGCCATTCTAAGGGAAATGGACATGGGTGTAAAAACAGCATACAAGGAGTATGGAGAAAGCAACAATTTATAAGAATACCCCGTTATCATAATATCTAAATTAAAGATCACCTCAAAAGAAAGCAACAATTTATAAGAAAGCAACAATTTAAATCAAGAAAACTAACTAGCCGTTGCACCGCTGAAGGCTCTTCATATACAAATTAAGCTTTCAAAGCTATCATTTGCAGCAACATTCTGATTGTTTTTCGGTTTTATTCATTCAGGGCTCTGAGCAGATGCATTCAGTAGTTGAAAATGAACGGCGTGAGCTTTCTTTATCTGTTTTGCTAAGAGGTGGAAGAGCTGATTTGCTTTTCTGGACAACTTGCTGCTCTGATATCTGTTCTTGAATATATTGAAGCCTTGAGGTATGTCTTCAACATCTGAATGCATTTGATTTTTCTGGACAACTTGCTGCTTTTCTGGACAACTTACTCAAACAAACGTATGCACACCCATTATAGGGAGTTTTTCATTTCTTTGAAACTGATTGGGAGTGCCAGAGATCGTTTTTTGAAAATTTGCATTTGCCCTGTTCTGTTATTTTTTCTTTCATTCTATCAAATCTTAAGGATCTGCAATAAAGTAATCTCTAACTGCGAACCCATTGTTTTCTTGTATTATTATTAATTTTCTCTACTGCTGTGCATATGTGAATAAAAGATTAAGAAGAAATTCTCAAGGGATTTTTAGAGTAGAGTGGAAAATGAAAGAATTATTCACATTGAAGCAACTATAATTGAATGGCGTGAGTTACAAAGCATGAGCAGCTTTATAACTTCAGTTTAGTAACTTTTGCCCATAGTTTTCTGTGGAGTTTGGGTTGGTAATAGTTTAGGTTTTCTTTAAGGTCTTTTACTCCCATTAAAATCATGGGTTTATGCTTTAATTAGGCTAACGGTCCAGTTACAGTGAGCAGTGGGAGATAAACATCTAATCTTATATTCATTCATTAAAGTTTGAATGTATTGTTGGATATTTTTCCTTCCATTAAAGTGACGGGCTTATGCCTTAAGTTTCATTAAGGTTAGGGTTAATAGTATTGGTGTGAGGGTTCTTTGATCTTTCTTAGGAAAATTTACTGACAGGATTTAAGAGGAAAGTGGCGATTAACCCAGCAATATAATGGCAAAAATTGGGTTCTCATGTAGACCAGCTCCATGTTATGTATCAATCTGGGATGTTCAAGTGAAGAATCGTTTGGGTTTTCCCAACTTTTAACTGCTCTGTAATATACAAACCTTAGAATGACCATCGATTTCTTAAGGGCATTGGGCATTTAAGTTTGCAAACACTGAGTTTGTTTTGAAATGTAGAGCGAAATAGGCTGGGGCATTCTTGTATGGTACATTCGATGCAGCAAGTCATCTTTTCGAAAGGAGTCTTTCAATAAGCATGTGCATTGTGTGGTCTATTTGAGGTGGCAAATCATCTACCTATTTGGAAGAGATAATTTTAACAGATATGGGAATGGGTATTTCTTGAATGGTATGTTTGAAGTAGCAAATTATCCATTTGTAGGGAATTATTTAACAAATATGGCAATGAACATTCTTGTATGGTATATTTAATTCAGTTACCATTTACAAAGGTTTCATCCAAGAAACAAACAAGCCATCAACGATTTTTTTTTATGGTAGAGAGCTTCTTTATTGAATTAGCATCTTACTCCATTACAAGATGGCATTCAGCCAGGGCTTTTAACCGAAGGATGTTTTTTTCAGAAAGCTCCCTCGGTGATTTACTTCGAACAAAATGAAAATGAAGGAATCTCTGTCTAACACAACAAATTCTGAGGATGCTATTATGGATGAATCTCTCCAGAAATTGTTTATCATTATACTTGAACACATGAATGTGGAATTCCCTGATCCCCCAACAAAACACTTTACCAAGCATGTATCAACCTACTGATGATGAAGGGTTGTTAATAAAAATTATTGAAGTGTGGCCTTGTGAGAGAGATAAAAGATGAAAAATAGAAATGGTTTAGGTTAGGTTTGGCTCTTTAAAACCTGAAGGCTTGTACTATAAATCATGAGACTTGTTGATACTTGATACTGAACAACTACCAGCTTGTGGCACTGCAATTTTAATGTTAGATTGATGAAAATCATTGTAGAAATTCAGCCTCTGCCTCTTAGTTTATATATATATATATGTGCAGGCATTTATATATGTAGGTAAAGGTAAAGGAAGGTTTTTTGGTGACCATTAAACGATACACTAATTTGGTATTTAAGAGAGAGGGAGAGAGAAGAAACATTTTGGCCAAATTACGATAGCTCATCTAGTAGCTTCTCTTCTGCATTTGGGTGCAGCTGAGATTGTAGGCTTTCTCACCGACGTTGTACCTATAAACTGCTGAGATTTATGCTATGTGATTAATCCCGTTTATTAATTATGCTTACATGTATGATGTCTAACTTATCTGGTGCCTCTCTCTTGGTCACCAGGCCTCTTGCTTCATTAGGCCACCAATGGGAGGAACCTATGTGGTGATGAGTATCTGTAACCGAAAGCATTTTAAAACATAACTCAAGAAGTCTGCTCGTAGCCCCCAAACCCATGAAATTTACCGTGTGGCATTGGGGTCAACAAGCCTTGCTATAGCTTTATTCTCCGTACTATTAGGGTTTGTTCAGATGATTATTCCACAAACGATATAAATAAAAGCATTCTTACAGTTCTGGAGGTCAGTATGTTTGAAGTAGATTTCTTTGAATTTGAAGACAATCCCCTGCCTATGTTTGCCTTTGCTGAAATACAGTTTATTTCTCTCTGAATGCGTTCATGGTTCCTCTATCAGCTTTTCCTTTTGGAACAAATTCATCTTATATTCTACTAGAAAACATATCAATTACATGGAAGGCCTTGTCCAATAAAAGTTGAAAGGGTAAGCATCTCAGACTTCACCCTCGGAGGCAAAGAATCTAGAGTTTTATAGAACTATCAGCTCCGGTTTTAAATTGGATAGCCAAATTCGGTTGGAAGATAATCAACTCTTGTAAAATGGTTGGAAGTTAAACCAATACAGAGAACCAGAGAAGGCTAATTATCTTTATGAAAGATGGATTTGCATCTCATCTTCCTAAGGAATTCTATAGCTGATAATCCTTTCTGCCTTCCGTAGTTCTTTGAGTTTATCTCTCATTATCTAGGTGAACCCCTATTTGTTGTGTGCTTTGTAAGAAATGCTTAATTACATGAGAATAGCAAGATTAAAAAGGACCTGCTTTTGACATGATCCACATAAATTCTTGTGACCGTCTTTATTACAGAGGGTATTGTATTTCAATATATGCTTCTGAATTTGGTCATTTATCCCATGAGACCCTGCACTATCTATACGCAGTCATGGCCTGCTCTGTTATTTTGGCACTCCTTAAGTAAATAAGGGTGACTAGTGAATTTTCCAATCAAATAAAGCCTTCTCCTTGAGTCTTGCTTTGCATTTTTTTTTAGCAGTTTTGGGGTCATGGGACCTGGATATACTAAGCACAAATAAATGAATAAATAAACACAAAAAAACCCTCCATTATGAAATTCTTCTCTTGGGAATTTTCCCATTAAAAACTCAAGATCGTTACAATGAAGATCTAAGTGAATATTTACAAATTTACAATGTAATGCACACTGAAATAACAATATAGTAAGACAAAACACTTAGTCAATATTGCAAAAATGCAAGACTTAACAACATTATCACATTGGCTCATTTTATCACACTTTAGTTTACTTCCACTAAAGCTTTTGGCCTAGTTCACAGAGTCCATAGCACGTAACTCGCCCAGTCTCCACTTTGTTCATTAAAGTGTAGTTTACTTCCATTTTAAACGTAACTAGCCCTGTTTCCACTTTAAACTTTTTCTGGTATTAACTGTATTAATGTAAGGGAGGATCCCTCGGTCAGGAGGTAGTGGTAAATTCAAAAAAATAGAGGAAGTATTACAAAAATCTATCAATGCTTGTGATCTGAAACATATTTTACAAGTAACCTCGTCTTTCATGTACAATGGACTCGTGGTAATCAGAATTGAATCCCTTAATTTTGATTGCAGATACATAAATCTGCAATGGCTCCATGGTTAGTTGAGCTCAGTGCTTTCCAGATCAACTCAAGAGACTCAGAGCATGGTTATATTGGTGAAATATTTAGCCTTACTTTTGCATGGTCCTTAGCAATCTGAATTCTGTATATTGTAGGTGGGAGATCAAGAGTTTTAATGGTTTATGGGTGAGCTGGTTCTTACACTTTTATACTGTGATCATTTCAGGACACAGTTTTTGATCCAGTTTATCCTCTGCCTTTCTCATTAATCTCAAAGGTCTTGAACAAGTTAGAAAATTAGCATATAATATATCTGTACTTTTATTTTTATTATATAATATATTATTATATATTTTATGTAAATTATATGTTTAAAATATAGATTATATTATATATTATATATTTGTATTTGCATATTTATATATTTATAAAATAATAATATTGTATTTAATATAATATTAATATTTTATGTAAATTATTATTATTATATATATGTGTCATTTAATATATTAATAATATTTTAAATTATATAAATTATTATATATTATAATAATATATCATTTATTTAAAAATTAATTACATTCAAGCATATTATTATTTATATAATATAATATAATAATATTATTATATATGAATTATATATTATATAAATTGTATTATATAGTATATAAATATCATATATAAAATAACATCTAATATAATACTAATTTAAAAAAAATTCTCGATAATAGATATCTATTTTTTAGAGAGAGGGGGAAGGAGGGAGGGAGAGAGAGGGGAGGAGGAGAGAGAGAGGGGGGGAGGAGGGAAG
>VDFB02000363.1:165495909-165520394 GCA_007258455.2 Sequoia sempervirens
GGAGAGGGAGGAAAGGAGGGTAAGAGTGGGAGGAAGAAGGGAGTGAGGGGAGGAGGGAGAGGGAGACAAAGAGGGAGAGGGAGGGAGAGGGAGAGGGGAAGTGGGAGTGGGAAGGAGATGGGAAGAGAGAGTGAGATAGAGAGCGGGATGGAGAGCGATACCCTCAAGGCCATCACCCGAGACGTGATTAACATTAGGAACAAGGGACTTCTCTATGTTGGCCCCACAATTGTTGTTGCACCAAAAGATCGACCTGTTAATGCCCGATACAACTATTGGAGTTAATGGATCCATGGGAAGCGGTTAGTCCATGTCAGCAATTTTGAGGGGAGCACTAACCATTTGCCAACAAACTCCCCCTCAGCATTACCCGAGGGGATTTGAACCCGACACTTTGGCTCTGATACCACTTATTGGCCCCACAATTGTTGTTGCACCAAAAGATTGACCTGTTAATGCCCGATACAACTATCAGAGTTAATGGATCCATGGGAGGTGGTTAGTCCATGTCACAAATCCTGAGGGGAGCACCAGCCATCTGCTAAAACTCCACATCTCTCGAATTTCCCTCACCTAAGTCATGTTTAACATTAGGGATAGGGGAATTCTCCACAACTCTAGAATCATCCACCTTCTGCTTGACATCATGCTTTTCTTTCCTAGGGCATCTTTTTTTCCCCTTCACATTCTTCTTCACCGAAGGCACCACAACTTCCTTCATTTCATTATCAGTTTCATAACCTGTAGAATAGGATTTAGAATCCTTAGAAACATCCACAGACTCACTCTCCTCCTCTAACAATTCCTCATAATTAGAATAATCTTCCTTAGAATCCCCTTCCCACTCTTTTGCCGACTCACTAGTATCATACCTTGTATTTTTTCCACCCTTTTTACAAGTTGGGGTCTTAGGAGAAACATGAACCATCTTCAACTTAATGTGCTAAAAAATAAGAATCATAAGGCCTTCATGGAGAATAGCCTTCCTAGGATTCTTCCTATGATCCTCGATACTTGTTTCCATGGAAAGGAGGTAAAAAGGAAATGAAACCAAAGAATTATGGCAGAAGTGATTCAATAATATGAAGTGATAGCCATGGATAACAAAATACCTACCCTCTAGAGTGAAAAATTGCATAATGGCCAGAGCAATGTCCCTCCAAAGTGGCTTAATAGATTTGTGTGCATACCCAACACTACCAATAAACTTAAGCTTCCTCTTCTCAGTGCCTTTGAATAAATTGACTAAGGTTGTCTTGGACGCAACCCTATCTCTATAAAATTTCCTTCCCTTGGAAGGAAGACCAGTAACATTAGTAATGAATTCCTCATTGATGTTGAATTCCACACCCTTATAGCGCAAAACCCTATTGTTCCAGCCACTAACAAAAGTCTTTGTCACTTCAGAGTTCAAACCATGGAGCTTCAACAAATAGGGGTAGACACTACCCTTCTCCAAATGCTCCCAAACAGTTTTATTGTTGCTAATCTCCTCACAAGAGCTCGACTCCACTTTGCAATGAGCACCTCCCATGGCAACATGCAAAAAAACAACACTCCACCTGCTTCTTGATTTTCTACAAAGGAAAAATTAGGCAAACAAACCACAAGGCAAAGTAAAAGATACCCACAAAATGTGTGAGCTTGCCAAACCAAGTATTGTCATACCTTAGCTCCCAGCCCATAATCTCACAAACATCTAAAAAGTAATTATTAAAAGAGCATGCACTGAACTCGACGTGCAAAAACCAACTCAAGAAGAAATAAAATAGCCTTTCTTCCTTCTTAACTGCATCCTTGACATGACAATTGGTCATAATTGACCATGTTCTAAAGATTAAGTGGCAAGGAATCATAAGTATTCCAATTAATTCGAGCCATCATTCTTAAATTAGCTAACCTATCAGCGAACGAATTAGCTTCCCTAAACACTTGAGTAATTCTCACCTCATCAAAAGTATTAATGATAGATAATGAATAATTAATTAGATGGGCTATAGACCATGATGACAGGTTGCTCTTCAGAAGACACTTTATAATTGTGAACCTAGATCCTATACCTGCAAGAACACAATAAACCAACACATTAGTAAGATCAAATGCAAGTTAGAATAGATATTCCTCAAAGAATCCATTTGAATGCAAAAGAAAAGGAATGAAATGAAGAACACAACAAACTTGAAGCTAAGATATCAAATCCTATTCTAAAACAAAGCAAACTCTTGATCTCTTGAGGGAGTTGGTGCCAATTTGATATGAAAATTGGTCCTTTCCCAACTCCAATGATGTGATGAAGAGGATTGATGAAGATTTGATGATTGTGATCCACTTGGTGATTGCTTCAAATGCCTTCAATGGAGAAAACCTATAATAACCTAGCTACAATTGATGGATTTGATGCAAATGCTAAGGCTCTAAGATGAAATTGAAGTATAATAACTTTGCTCAAATTGTGGATGATCAAATGAGAAATGAAGCCTCTTATTTATAGAATTTCAAGTTGAAGAGATGTCCAAAATGGAGCAATGTGGGACTAAAGATCAACCAATGGCAAGGTGCCACTTGTCAACATGTGAATGGATGGAGGATGTGCAAGTTTTGAAGAATGTGCCAATAAATGCATATATTTGAATTTTGAAATTGTTGAAATGACATGTAAGAGGGAAAGAAGGTGCATTGAATGCCACTTGGCTCAAAGCAAAAGGACTTTCTAGGTGGAGTAAATGCCTTGTTGGAAGGACAAAGTCCACTTGAATTTTTGAATTCAAATTTGAAGAATATTCCTTTATTATGCCTTTTAAGAGAAAATAGAGATTTAATAAATGAATTCAATCTATTTTCTTATGCAAGTTGCAAAAGCTAGAGTATGGGATATGAGAAAAGATTAAATTAATCAAGGTTAATTAATTTAATGAAATATTAGAATGATGTGACATTGATTTAGATTTATGGATTGATTTAAATCAAACATGAGAAGAATATGGTTTCAAGATTAATTAAATAAAGATTTTTTGTTTTATTTAACCAAGGAGATGAAGTTAGATTAAACTAAATAAGGTTTTAGTTTATTTAATTTAATGGATGGACTTTAGAGATTTAATCAAATAAAATTAATTATTTAATTAAATAGGGATAATTAGATCAGACTAATAAATTTAATTAACATGAAAGGATGACTTAATTAGATAAATAAATTATTTAATTGAGGAACATTGATGAATTTAATCAAATAAAGGTATTCGATTAAATGGTTAGACCGAGGGATGATTTAGGATGAAATGGTGTTAGTGGTTAGGATCAGATGTGTAATGTCAATCAGTATATTTTACATGTCTATATTTTGCCCCTCTTTGAAGTAGTGCACTCGTTGCATTGGTTCAAAGAATAAACGGTCTTGATCAAAAGCCAAAAAAAAAATTATTTTTTATTTTTTTAAATTGCCTCATTACTACCTAGACAAAGGAAATTATGGTAATATACTGCCCCCTTGAGAGATTAGATGAAAATTCTGATTTTTGGGTGTCTCGTGAAAAAAGAGGACAAGGTGTCCGACAGGTCCAGAAAGGCTCTAGGAGGTCAAAAAATGAAGTAAAATGCCAAAACACGGTGCGAAATGACCCTTGGACGAACAAAAATGGGATCAGAGGTCCAAAACCTTAGCAGAATGGCTGAACGAGGTTAAAAAAAAGCCTAATTTTTAGGTTTAAATAGGCCTCGAAGGGCCACTTCTAATTCATTTTCAAATTCAACCTTAAGAGATTTTGTGATTTGAGCCTTGATATATTGACGAGATGGCACAACGACAGCTCCCATTGCACATCTCCAACCAAGTACGGACATACCAGTGACCTCCTGGCATCGAGGCACCGGTATGTGATTCTTACCTGAGCTTCATTTTTTTCATTACGCATTCATTTATTGCATTTAGAACTAGGTCATTTGCAGCGGTGCTATATAGTGCCAGTCAAATTTTAAACTAGATCGCTCGGTTCTTCAAACTGGATTGCCATCACAAGATGGACCACCATTGTGGAGTTTGGAGTTTGAGAAAAGAGTAAGGAAAGCAGAGGTGCAGAAGCAACTTTCCTAACATCAAAACCATAGGGAAGTAGAAGACAATACTTTTAATTTTCAAATTACAATCCAATTAAGACACACATGAAAGATTTACAGAAACAGAGAAGATACTTAAAGACAATGAATAACAGATTTACGTGGGAAAACCTTTTCAGGAAAAAACCCACCACACCAAGTTGAATCTCTTTGTATTACAGTAACAAACAATTACATACAATGCAGAGATACAACTCTCTAGTATTAGCTCACAGTAGCTACATTCACTGTTCAATCTCTTATAGAAAATTTTTCAACAAATCCGATGATCCTATCATTATTTCAAACTTAGAATGCTCTCCTTTAAATCTTATCACATCCTGATTTTTACCTTCTATTCATCCTTATCCGCCATTACCCATCATAGAATGTTTCCATCCCATTGCAGATTTTTCCTTGCATACAGTTCAACTCCAGCGTCGTAGCTGTTGGAAAAATCTAACCGCCAACCATTTGAATTCGCTTCCTCTGATTGGTCCACGAGACGCCACATAGGAAAGTCAAACGCTCGAAGGAAACATTCAACTTTATTGGCATGTCGGTGAGACACTAACCGTGTCTCCCCGATGCCACAAAGTCTTCATATCGATATCGACGTAAGTCCTAACAGTCAACAAGACGTTATAGCGAACGCCATGAGTCATACCGAATCCATCGACATCCATTGTATTTCTATTAGCAAGAGATTTCTCATCGGCAAGACTCATACCGATGCTCACAAGTCACATCGATTTCAACTTTGCCATCAACAAGATATTTCCGTTCGCCAAGAGGTTTCACCGAAGCACTTGACAGTTGGCAAGACATTTGTCTTTCGCCAAGACTTCACACCGAGCAAACATGTCTTACTGAGTCAGCAAGACTTTTGTCTTTCGCTAAGACCTCACAACAAGCACTCATGTCTTACCGAGTCGGCAAGACATTTCGCTCTCGCCAAGACCTCTCACCGAGTCTTCATGTTGTTCCGAAGCATCCAGCAGTCGGCGAGACTCATCGCTTTCGCCAAAACTTCATACCAAGGTCCTAAGTCATACCGAGCGCTCCAATCACCAGTCGGCAAGACATTTGTCTTTCACCGAGACCTTTCACCGAGCACTCATGTCTTACCGAGTCAGCAAGACATTTGATATTCGCCAAGACCTCATACCGATCGTCTTGAGCTACTCCGATGACTTCAATTGTATCCCCATCGGTGTGACCTTCCATTCTCGCTGGGACATCTTACCGAAGCCCTTGTGTTAGCCCAATGATCTATCAGTGAGACTCCCTTCACTCGCTGGGACTTCCTACCAAATCACTCGAAGACCCCAGTCGTTGTGAGTCTCCCCGACACCCAATAAGAAACAACACTGTTGGCCAGAGGTCTCCTACTCGACAAAAGTTCATAGCGAATGCTTCTAGTCACAACGATAATATCATTCGACAAGACATCTACTTTGTCTTGGTGATATGAACATCCTAAGAGAATTCAGAATAACTAGTCGGCCAGACATGATTAATGTCACAGCGACTTTTCCCTCCAGGAGTTACATGTCAATATGGATTGAGGAAAATATTCCAACAATCTCCCACTTGACGAAGACCTTATTGACAACTCCAGAGCATAATAAAACTACTAAAATTCATGGGCCAAGAGGCCCATCGAACTGACACACCACCTATATTTGTCTGTACTCACAGGTTTCGTCAATGCATCCGCAACATTTTCCAGAGTATCCACTTTCTCTAAAGAGACCTTTCCATCCTCCACCATATCCCGTACAAAATGATATTGTACATCTATATATTTCATCCTGGCATGAAAAGTAGGATTCTTTGCCAAACATATAGAACTCTGACTATCACAGTAAATAGTAATTTTTCCTGCATCAAAACCAATGTTATAACACAAATGTTTTAACCAGATTGCTTCTTTACAGGCATATGTAGCTGCCATGTATTCTGCCTCTATAATGGACAAAGTGACTACAGCTTGCCGCTTGCTCATCCAACTCACTGCACCACCATTTATCATGAAAACATATCCACTAGTGGATCTTCTGTTGTCAATGTCCCCTGCCCAATCAGAATCCACGTAACCTTGAATGTTGAGAGTTTTCTGTGATTCAACCAAGTTGCCATGGTAACACAAAGCATAGTCTAAAGTGCCCTGCAGATATCTAAACACTCTCTTCACAACATCCCAATGTGTCCTTCCAGGATTAGCCATAAAACAACTAAGAACTCCCACTGCTTGGGAAATGTTCGGCCTTGTACAGACCATTGCATACATAAGGCTGCCAACCGCACTAACATATGGTACATTGGTCATATCCTCCATTTCAGTAGGAAATTTTGGACAATCTTCAACAAATAGCTTCATTCCCTGCAAAATTGGAACAACTAGCTGCTTGCAATCAGTCATACAAAATCTCTCTAGAATAGTCATGATGTACTTACTCTGACTGAGCCAAAGTTTTCTATTTTTCATGTCCCTGGTTATTTCCATTCCTAGAATATACCTTGCTACACCAAGATCTTTCATTTCGAACTTTGTAGACAACTGAGACTTAAGATCAGAAATTATTAGCTTACTATCGCCTATGAACAACATATCATCAACATAAAGAGCACTAATAAGAACTTGATCACTTTCAGCTTTGTAATATACACAATGATTAGATTTTGATCTTACAAATCCCAATGACAAAACAAACATGTCAAACTTTTAGTACCACATTCTAGGAGACTGTTTTAAACCATACAGAGATTTCTTCAACTTGCAAACCAGTTTTTCTTTACCTTTTTCCACAAAGTGCTCTAGTTGGGACATATAAATTTCTTCTTCAAGATCACCATGAAGAAATGTTGTCTTCACATCCATCTGTTCAATCTCTAAGTCATACGCTATTGCAAGTGACAAAAGAAATCTAATAGATGTCAGTTTAGCTACAGGAGAAAATATTTCTCCATAATCAATTCCCTCTACTTGGGAATACCCTTTTGCAACTAGCCTCGCTTTATATTTTTCAATGCTGCCTTCCAGACCAATTTTCTTTTTAAATACCCATTTGCAGCCCACAACTTTTCTGCCTTTAAGCAATGGCACCAAACTCCATGTATCATTCTTTTCTAATGATGCTATTTCTTCATTCATGGCTTCCAACCAAGAGTTTGAATCAGACATTTTAAATGCCTCTTTGATAGTCCTAGGTTCATCAGTGCTAGAAATTAAAGCATAGACACAAGTAGACTCTATCAAAGAAAACTCATACCTATCAGGTTGCTTTCTTTCACGAGTTGACCTCCTCACAGGCTGAGGCTGAGGTGGTTCTTCATCTTCTTCAGAACTTTCAGAGCTACTTAAACTTTCCTCAGTATTAGGGACATTTTGATTTTTCAATTCCTCTTTATCTGGTGTCAGAGGAATTTCCACTACACCCTTTTCATTTTCTGATTTCTTCTCTCATCGCGGATCCAGTGTAGAAGGCTTCAGCTCACGAAAGATAACACTTCTGCTATACAAAACCTTCTCAGTCTCAGGATTCCAAAACTTGTATCTTTTTATGCCAACACTATAACCAATAAAAATACACTTTACAACTTTTTTTTCCAACTTAGATCTTTTTTCAAATGGCACATATGCATATGCCTCATAGCCAAAGACACAAATATGTCTCAGAGATGGCTTCTTTCCAAACCATGCTTCCAAATGCGTCTTCTCAACAAGAGCAGAATTAGGAGAACGATTTACCAAGTAACATGCTGTAGAGACTGCTTTAGCCCAGAACTTCTCCTCCAAGCCAGCACTGCTTAGCATACTTCGTGCTCTTTCCATTACTATCTTGTTGAATATTTCAGTAACTCCATTTTGCTTTGGAGTGTAAGGTGTAGTTTCATGTCTTTTAATCCCATGATTTGTACAGTACCTTTCAAATTCATCTGAACAAAACTCACCGCCATTGTCAGTCCTTAAACATTTTATTTTCCTACCAGTCTAATTTTCAACAAGATTTTTAAATTCCTTAAACTGACTGAACACTTCTGATTTACTTTTCAGAAAATATACAAATTCTCTTCTTGAATAATTATCAATAAATGACACATAGTATCTAAATTTAGATAAAGAATAAACATTCACTAGACCAAACACATCAGAAGGTATATAATCAAACAAACCAGAAGATTTGTGAGGACTGGAATAAAATGAAACACGGTGTTGTTTACCATATATGCAATGTTGACAAAATGCAAACTCAAGGTTACAATCTTCAAGCCCTTCTACCAGGTTTTTATTTTTTAAAGTTTTTAAACCTTTCTCACCAATGTGGCCTAGCCTATGATGCCAGAGCATAGTATTTTCTACTGGAAGTTTAACTTCCATAGAGTTTACACCATCAAGAACGTTTCCCTCTTTTCCTCTATGAGTAGTTTTTTGTGACTTCGCAGAGATACTATTGCATTGAATAGCTTGTGCATCCAGCTTATACAAGGTACCAATACGAGCACCCCTTGCTAGCACCATAGAGTCTCTAGTCATCTTGCAACCATTTCCAGAGAACGTGACATGCACTCCAATGTCATTCAGCTTACTTATAGAAAGTAAATTATGAGTCAGACCTGGTATATGCATCACATCATTGATTCCCTTCACTCTTCCATCAGGGAATTGAATTCTGACTCTTCCACGGCCAACAATTTCCAAATACACCTTTCCACCATCACAGTTTTCATACTTCGTGAACCAGTCTCTATGAGATGTCATGTGGAAAGATGCTCCAGAATCAATCATCCAAACATCATCAGATGCCCACATAGCCAAGGCTGCAATGAAGGTGTCTGCATCACTCTGAGAAGAATCATTTTCAGAAGAGGTCTTCTTCTTCTTTTTCTCCTCCTTGCAATCCCTTTGGACATGACCAGGTTGCCCACAATTCTAGCATTTCACCTTGGACTTCTTGCTAGGAGATTTTGATCTCCCTTTTGATTTTGATATGAATTTCTTGTCCTTCTTCTTGCCTTTCTCCTTTGATCTACCTCTAACAGCCAGAGCCTCCTTTCCCATCTTAGAAGATTTTCTTCTTATCTCTTCCGACAACAAAAAAGCAACATCTTCCATCTTGAAAGTGGATGTCGTACTCCCAATAGCCATCACCAAATGATCCCAAGAATCTGGCAAAGAACATAGCAGCTGCATGCAACGATCTTCATCTTCAATCTTCACACGAAAAGATGTTAACTAAGTAATCAACGAGTTGAAAGCATTCAAATGATTAGCAACTGATCCTCCCTCCTGCATTCTCAAATAGTATAGCTTCTTCCTCAAGAACAATTTGTTCACCAAGGACTTGCCCTGATAAATAGATGCCAATCTTTTCCACAAGGAAGATGCAGTCTTTTCTTCATGCACATTCAGAAGAATAGAGTCTATCAAACAAAGCCTTATCAACCCTTTAAACTTTCTATCTGCAAGATCCCAATCCTCTTGCTTCATGCCTTGAGGCATCGTTCCAAACACAACAAGTCACATATCATAATCCACTAACAGATCTTCCATTTTGAGTTTCCACAACTCAAAATTACTACCATTGAATTTCTCTATTTCCATCTTCCCGGATGTGCTCGCTATCTTAATTTGTAATTAAACTATCAGACCTCAACCAAACTCCCACTGAAAAAGAATTGACACAAAAAACCCAACCCACTCATAAGGATAACACAACTGGCCAGACTCTGATACCACTTGTAAGGAACGCAGAGGTGCAGAAGCAACTTTCTTAACATCAAAACCACAGGGAAGTAGAAGATAGTACTTTTAATTTTCAAATTACAATCCAATTAAGACACACATGAAAGATTTACAGAAATAGAGAAGATACTCAAAGACAATGAACAACATATTTACGTGGGAAAACCCATTCGGTAAAAAACCCACCACACCAAGTTGAATCTTTTTGTATTACAGTAACAAACAATTGCATACAATGCAGAGATACAACTCTCTGGTATCAGTTCACAGTAGCTACATTCCCTATTCAATCTCTTACAGAAAAACTCTCAACAAATCCGATGATCCTGTCATCATTTCAAACTCAGAATGCTCTCCTTTAAATATTATAACTTCCTGATTTTTACCTTTTGTTCATCCTTATCCGCCATTACCCATCATAGAATGTTTCCATCCCATTGCAGATTTTTCCTTGCATACAGTTCAGCTCCAGCGTCGCAGCTGTTGCAAAAATCTAACCGCCAACCATTTGAATTTGCTTCCTTTGATTGGTCCACGAGACACCACATAGGAAAGTCAAACAGTCGAAGGAAACATTCAACTTTGTTGACATGTCGATGAGACACTAACCGTGTCTCCCTGATGCCACAAAGTCTTCATATCGATATCAGCGTAAGTCCCAACAGTCGGCAAGACGTTATAGCGAACGCTATGAGTCATACCGAATCCATCGACATCCATTGCATTTCTATCGGCAAGAGATTTCTCATCGGCAAGACTCATACCGATGCTCACAAGTCACATCGATTTCAACTTTGCCATCGGCAAGACATTTTCGTTCGCCAAGAGGTTTCGCCGAGTTTCCTCAAGTTTCACTGAAGCACCTGACAGTCGGCAAGACATTTGTCTTTCGCCAAGACTTCACACTGAGCAAACATGTCTTACTAAGTCGGCAAGACTTTTGTCTTTCGCCGAGACCTCACAATGAGCACTCATGTCTTACCGATTCGGCAAGACATTTCGCTCTCGCCAAGACATCTCACCTAGTCTTTATGTTGTTCTGAAGCATCCACCAGTCGATGAGACTCATCGCTTTCGCCAGAACTTCATATTGAGGTCCTAAGTCATACCGAGCGCTCCAATCACCAGTCGACAAGACATTCGTCTTTCGCCGAGACCTTTCACCAAGCGCTCATGTCTTACCAAGTCGGCAAGACATTTGACCTTCGCCAAGACCTCATACCGATCTTCTTGAGCTACTCCGATGACTTCAGTTGTATCCCCGTCGGCGTGACCTTCCATTCTCGCTGGGACATCTTACCGAAGCCCTTGTGTTAGCCCGATGATCTATCGATGAGACTCCCTTCACTCGCTGGGATTTCATACCAAGCGATCAAGTCACCCCGAAGACCCTAGATGCTGTGAGTCTCCCCAACACCCGATAAGAAACAACACTGTCGGCCAGAGGTCTCCTACTCCATAAAAGGTCACAGTGAATGCTTCTAGTCACAGCGATAATATCATTCGGCAAGACATCTGCTTTGTCTCGGCAATATGAACATTCCATGAGAATTCAGACCAGCTAGTCGGCCAGACATGATTAATGTCATAGCGACTTTGCCCTCCAGGAGTTACATGTCAGTATGGATTGAGGCAAATATTCCAATAGAAAGACCTCAAACTCAGATGCCTTCGTGAAATGGAGTGTTGGATTTGCAAACTCTGACACTACGATAAACTTTAAAATTAGGGTTTGGGATGCTTAAGCAAAGTGCACTGTCACGGTGCAGTTTGGGATTTGAAGATGCCAACGTCGCTATTTGCAAATTTCAAACTGTGATGCCTTCATAGTTTGCAACGTTGGACTAGTTTTTTGAATGCTCAGGATAAAATTTCATGATGATTTTAGCACGGTGATCTTTTCTAATGCAGGAGGGGGTGAGGGAGCTCTATTCTTGTGAGCACAGGTCGCGAGAGATATTCAGTTATTTGTGATATTTGATTGACAGGGAGCAAGACCAACTTTGAGAGATGGGGCTATGGTACATTTCCTACACAACACCTATGAGGACCCTCCTTGGCATGATGGTTACGCTTGCCGAGAGATGGCACAGTGAGACATCGTCCTTTCATCTTCCCAATGGTGAGGCCACCATTACCTTGGAGGATGTGTGGTGCATCCTTAGATTGTCGATGCATCCTTAGATTGTCGATACATGGTCGATGAGTCATTTATGATATGGATGTCGAACGGGATGCTTGCCATACAGTCCTAGCTATAGAGAACATTATTTTTTGCGAGGGCCAGATAGAGCTAGAGTGCCATAGGACACTCACGTCCCCATTTCATCTTTTGATTGTTGCCATCTATTCAGGTCTTGTTGCTTTGGATCGACAAGGTCGGTACTTTAGTCTTGGTTGGGGGCTTTGCTGGGAGCAGATGGTTCATGACAGGCAAGTCTATTTTGCATGGAGTCCTATTCTTCTTGCCTCCTTTTATAGGGATTTACATGAGTATGCATACTTGGATGGCAGGGCACTTTGTGCAGGTGTCACACTTCTTCATGTGTGGGCATAGGAGCATATCTCTGTTCTTCGATCGCGGATTGTTGTAGTGTCAGTCAGGCCTATGATCTAGTGGTTTGGCACTTCAGGGGCAGTGTGTCCTTCACACACACAGGTGGGCATGGGATCCCTCACTAGAGGAGGGTCATTGATGAGATGACAATGTTTACATGGCATCTATACCTTGGTCAGCTCGGGTGGATCGATGATGTACAACAATTGTTTTTTGTCTGCAAGATCAGTTCATGTAGGGGCGGGAGCACACTATGATTGAGAGGTCCCTGTCGGGATGAGTATAATGCTAGTTTGGTGAGGTATAGAATAGGCCAGATGATGACTACATGGCCATTTTTTTCTTGTACAGTATCGCAAGGTGCCTGGGGGTGATACATTCCTTCCTCTAAAGTAGTGGATAGTTTTAGGCAACTGGTGGCCTGGCCATGGGCGTATAATCAAGGGTCGCATATCCAAGAGTGAATCAGGCGTACAAAGATTGGTTTTGATCGCCTCTACGTTTGATAGTTCTAGGTGCACTCTTTGTTTGACGGAGAGCCAGGGGGAGAGGGGCAGGTCGAGGACGAGGAGGTGATGGTCCTCTAGCAGGATAGCCAGCATAGGTCTAGCCGGCAGAGGTCTACCCGACACAGGTTCAAATGGATCAACCTTGTGTTGATGTACATATGCAGGACTGAGATAAGGGGCCAGAGGGTGGACATGATGGGCACTAGGATTGGGCCGCCACACCACCACGAGTTGGGGGTGAGGACCAGCCTCACATGCATCCTCCGCTAGGACAACCGGATCCAAGGGACAGGATGATATTACAGTTGCAAGCCCAAGTCTAGGCCTTGACAACAAAGAGAGACCAGGCTCGTGCGGAGAGGGATCAGGCGACTCTACAAAGGTAGGTCATAGAGTTACAGACGGTTGTAAAGATGGGCCATAGACAACAGCTAGAGAGTATGGCGACCTTCTCTTCTCACAGCACAGTGCCTCTTCGCTCATATAGGGAGGCCATCTGGGAGGTAGATTATTATCGGTTGCTTTACCATCAGGCCGTACCTAGACCAGCCCGGGCCCCAAATTGTTCACAGCAGACCAACCACAGACCAACAGAGGGTCATGGTGACAGAGGCGAGGGCAACAGACAAGAGGGTTAGACCTCATTTTTTATAGCCCGCTGGGCCTTTTTGTACTTATTGACATACATACATGTACAGTGATCTGATTATTTTGTACTATGACAGTTACTTGATGTTATATATGAGATGATGATGTTGATGTGATATGTCATGTACCATTTATCTTTTATGGATGGTTCTATTTCAATATGTGATGCAATAATGTTATGGTGCTATGTGATGGAAATACTATATGTGGATGCATTTCTTTCTGATGGTATATATGCGTTATGTGATAGTTATGCGACTAACAGATCTATATTACGCCTCATGTGATATGCATTTGTGATGATTATGGATGTATAATGATATGTGATATGGGTGAATTTTATGATGGTACATTTCTCTTGTAGTACCTTTTTATGTATGCTTTTATGATGGTGCAATGTATATGAGGATTTTATCTATGTTGATGCAAATGTGATGATTTATGAAATGATTTCTTTTTCGATATCTTTTTTTGTTATAATGGTGATGATGATGTGAATGCAATGATCATGATATGCGGCTATGCAATGATGAATGTATGTGATTTTCCATGTATGATATGCACTTGTGACGATGTTATATATGACGTGATATGTTATGCAAAATGGTATGGAAATGATGATTCATGGTGTATATGCAAAATGATATGTGAATAATGATCTTATGGCATAATGAATACTTTTATGAGATGTTTTATATGATTATGGATGGATATAATTAATGTAATGGATTTTTTATAATGCTTATGTACTTATAATGCTTTGTTTAATTATGCACTGGATGCTTATAATGATATGGAATGATTTGTCAAATGAAATGCAAAATGACTTATGAGATGTTGTATATGATATGGATGGATGATGGATGATATGCATGTTTATGATGATGTATGCTTTATGCAAATGGATGCAAATGCCTGACCCATTTATGTGATGTGATGGTGGTTATATGATTATGCCATAGATGATATGATGAATTATTTATGTTTTATGTAATTACGTAAGAGATGGTTATATGCAAATGTGAATGTAATGTTATGATTATGAGATGCTTATAATAACAATTCTATATTATATGCATATGAGATGATCAATTTTTCTATATGATATGAATTGTGCTGACGATTTATGGGTGCATGATTAATGATAGTGGTGATTAACTGTCATAGTACCTTGTTAGTGTGAAAAGAAAGAACAGATGGAAGAAAGAAGAGATTTCAACAAGACCAAATATGACGATGATGATGATGAACACCTACTGTGGAGTTGGGATTTTCAAAGGGTCATTATCTTATGTTTGATAACACACATAAATATGACGTATCAAAGTATTAAGAACCAGGATGACATTGTATTTAGTGTGATGGACTTTGACTCGACAATCAGATAGGAATATCCTTGTTCACACCTGATATACAGAAACCTTACTAGGATGCACTTTAGATATTTCAGACATCTTCGACCAAAACATAGAAAGGAAAGCTTTCCTATGTGGTCAACAAAATATCTAAAACACCTTCTATACACACCTAATAAAGCAAGTATTCATCGAGGTTATATAACAAGCATTTCCAACAAGCGCAATAGATAAAAAGATAATGATCATTGCCCCATTCCTATCTCTCTAATTCCCTTCGTTGGGGACATTATTGAGAGGTCCTTGGAATGAGAAAAATAATATAAATCAAAAGACCAAGATGCAGTAAACAAACAAGTTGATGTTCTTTAATATTGCTAGCCAAGACTAAACTAGATGATGTCTGATGTTGATGTCCATTGTAGGAAGGATGCATTCTAGGACATGACAATATCAGATGATTTGATATGGGATTAATTGGATGATAGGCTATTGACACAAAGAGTTGACCAACTTGCTTACGTACTAACCTAGATTTTGAGATTTTGACGTTTTGAGTTTCCACTTTTTTTTTAACCTGCTAGACTTGTTTCTAACTGTTTTACCAAAGGTTGAGGATGACAATTGTTTATTATGAGTGATGTTTATTGCGGGTGTAGGCGAAATGGGATGGTTGGATTTTTTCAAATATTTGGATGTTTTTGGAGTTTTTGAAATGTTTTGAGGATGTTTTTGGTATTTTTTAAGATTTTATAAGTGTTTTGCTTTTCTATTTTCAAATGTTTTGGGGTTTTCTAAGATTTTGACCAAAAGACTAACCTAAGGACCTATCCTAGGGGCCTCAGGGGCTGATCAACAGATTAACCTTGCCTGTGTTATACACGTAGAGCCCACGTAGTTCAAATGACAACTTGATCGATTTACAGATGAAGATATACATGATGAAATGTCAGTTTATTATGACATACTCCTAAAGGAATGACCTAAGTGTCTCGAGGGATTATCAAAGATCAACCTTGCCTACGTTCAAGGCTCAAAGACCTGTAGTTTGACAAGACGATCTTATTTTTGACTTTTTGACCTATTTTTTGGATTTTGATATGTTTTGAATATTTTTGGTTTTTTTTATGTTTTTGAATTTTTTGATTTTAGGACTTCAAGAATATACATGAATCTAATCCGATGAGAATATGCCACCGGTGTGATGCAATAGACTACTTCAATAAAGGTAGGACAAACTGATCTTTGAGAATGGGCCGAGTAGTACTAGGAGGGATCATGTAAGAACACATGACCAAACTATGATGCAAATGTCAAATGAATGGGTGATGGATGGAGATTTGAATGCGATGGATGATGGAAACGTAATGGATGGATGATGCAGAACAAGCCATAAAGATCCTAGTGGATGGATAGTGCTTATTTACACAAGGTGCCTATTTGACAAATTTTCACCAAGGTACTTGTCCAAAGTGCTACTGAAGTGGTTTTCACTAGAGGACGATTTTTCTCTTTACTGTTTTTAATCATTTTTCTGATTTTTTTGGATTTTTTGGATTTTTTATTTTTTTGTTGTCACCAAGACGCCTGTTTGCCAGGTTTTTGCCAAGGTAACTATTTTTTCAGGACATTTTTTGATTTTTTGGATTTTTGGTTTCATAACTTAAAAGATTAGGCATAAATTTTTTTGAGATGAGAATTGTTAATGGGCTCCTAGAAAAGTTCCCCTTCGGGTGTTGATAACTGATATGCCCCTGACTTATAGCTCACTGTGATAACAAATGGTCCTAACTAATTGGGTTCAAATTTTCCTTTGGTGTTTGGATTTAGAACATTTTTTTTATTCTCCTTTAATACCAATTCTCCAACTTGAAAAGTCTTGCTTCTGATTTTCTTGTTATAGCTCCTTTTAAGTCTGTTTTGATAGACTTGCAAATGATTTAAAGCATCTATATGCTGCTCATCCAATAGTTCTAGCTCATTCAGTCTTGATATTTGGTATTCTTCATCCATGATGAATTTTTGTAGTGATATCCTTATTGACGGGAGCTCGATCTCAATGGGCAGTATGACCTTTGATCCATAGACCAGGGAGAATGGGGTGGCACCAGTGGGTGTGTGGATGCTAGTTCGATAGGCCTAGAGGGCAGGATTGAGTTGCAAATGCTAGTCATGACCTGCGTCATTGACTATTTTCTTGAGGATCTTTAAAATGGTTTTATTTATGGCTTTAAAATGGATAATATGGGGTGGAGAAGCAATGTTGGATTTTGAATTTTTCACAAAGGTCACGAACATCCTGATTCTTGAATGGTGTTCCATTATTTGATATAATAGCTTGGGGAACACCGTATTGGCATATGAGATAGTTCTGGATGAACTTTGATATCTCCTTCCCTGTTATGTAGGTCATTGTTATGGCTTCGACCCACTTGGTAAAGTACTTAGTGGCAGTTATGATGAACTTGTGGCCATTAAATGAAGTGGGAGTGATTTTTCTAATGAGATCGAGCCCCCACTATGAGAAGGGCCATGGTGTAACAATAGGATTGATCTCTTGAGCCAGAGCATGGATGAGGTCCCCATGCTGTTGACATTGTAGACACCTCTTGATGTAGTCGTGTGCCTCTTTTTCCATTGTAGGCCAATAATACCCCATCCTTAGCAGTTTCTTGGCCATGGTCATTCCACTCGAGTGTGAACCATAGATGTTGTTATGCACCTCAGTTAAAGTAGTCAAGGCTTCATTAGTATTAAGGTAGCGTAATAAAGTTCCCTCTATGCTTCTACGGTATAAGGTATTTCCTAGGATGACAAAACTAGAGGATTTTTTAATAAAAGTTCTTTGTAAGCTTGAGGGTAAGTCAACAGGTAAGACACATATTCATAGGTAGGTATAAATTTCATGGTACCAAGGATCTCCAGGACCAATGATTTTGCACACAAATTCTGACTTTGGTACTTCAAATGCAGGCACGAGAAGCTACTCTACCAATAATTCATGTTTTAGGAAGTTGTGAGGGATTTCTAGTAAGGATCCAATTGTTGCCATGGTGTTTGTAGCTTTATTGTTTGCTATAGGAATTTGCTTGAATGTGTTCTTCATAAAGGATTCCTCGAGAGTCTCCACCAGTTTCTTGTATGGAGTGAGCTTATTATCCTTAGTCTGGTACTCACTGTTCACTTGGTTTATTATCAGCTGAGAGTCTCTGTATACTTTGAGGGCCATGATGTGCCACTGCACTACTATTCTGAGACCTATGATTAAAGCCTCATATTCTGCAATGTTGTTGGTGTAGGGGAATTCCAATTTATATGATCTAGGTATGCAGTCCCTCTGTGGGGTGATAAAGAAGACACCGGATCCTGATCCATATTGCGTGTATGAACCATCAAAGTAAAGTTTCCAGTGGTCGGCTATGTTGAGATTGAAGATGGATTCGTCTAGAAACTCTGAGATGAGAGGCTTTTTTGAATAGATTGGTGCTTCTGCAAGCTGATCTATGATGACTTGGCCTTTAATTTCTTTCCACTCCATATGCCATACTCTGATATATTATGACCCATTTGGCCATTCTTCTAGTAAGTACTTGAGAGGGTCAATTTTGGCGATGAGTTTTATTTTGTGTACCGACATGTAATGTCTAAATTTCTATGAAGTAAACACTACTGTTAGACATGCTTTCTCAATGAATGACTAATTTAACTCATGCCCAACCATTGTTCTGCTGATATAATAGATGGCCCTTTCTATCCCATTTTCATCATGCTGAGCTAGAAGAGCACCGAGGGCTACTATTGTTGCTGACACAGAGAATTAATGGCTTTCTTGGGATCGGTGGCATGAGGATCGGTGGTGTAAGTAGATATTATTTGATCTTATTGAAGGCTTCTTCACACTTGTTATCCCATTTGTATGCTACTCCCTTGTGAAGTAGGTGAGAGTATGGATTATGTTTATCTGCCAGCTATGCTATGAACCTTTGGATGGATTGAAGTCTGCCTTGAAGACCTCTCAATTGTTTTAATGTTTTGGGTGCCTCCATCTCAAGGATTGCTTTTACCTTAGCGAGGTCTACTTCAATACCTCTCATTGATACTATGTATCCTATCAACTTTCCTGATTGTACGCCGAAGACGCACTTCTTTGGATTTAATCGGACCTTGTATTGCTCCAGCCTATCAAAAATAGTGCTCAAGGTTGCTATGTGATACTTCCTCTTTCTGGATTTGGCTAGTATGTCATTGGCATAATCTTTGATAGTTTTATGGATCATGTCATGGAAGATTAACATCATGGCTCTTTGGTATGTTGCTCCTGTGTTCTTCAAGCCAAAAGGCATCATATTCCAGTAGTAAGTCCCCCATGGACAAGTGAAGGGTGTTTTGTCTTGGTCTTCTTTAGCAATCATTATCTGGTTGTATCCTGAGAAACCGTCCATTAAGGAAAGCATTTCATGTCCCGCCATCATGTCTACAATCATGTCAATGTTGGGCAACGAGAAATCATCTTTTGGACATGCCTTGTTCAAGTCCCTAAAATCTATGCCAATTCTAATGCCCCCATCAGGTTTTGAGATAGGAATTAGGTTCGACACCCATTCTGGATAGTCTATTGATCAAATGAATCTTGCATCTAATAGCTTCTTTAGTTCCATTTTGACTAGCAAGGTGATTTGAGGGTGCATTTTTCTGAGTTTTTTTTGGACAGGATTTGCTTCAGGATATACTGCTAAGTGATGAACTACAATCTCTGGATCAAGCCTTGGCATGTTAGCATAGCTCCATGCAAAATTAACTTGTCTTTCTCTTAAGAAGGCTGCTAGGATCTCTTGTTCCTCTGATGGTAATGACTCCACATAGAATGTGATGTGCGGGGTCTCCTTTGTTTCTAGATTAACTGGATTGCATTTTCTGTCAAGACTGCTGACTTTTCCTGATGAAGAGCTCTGAAAGGAAGATTGAATCCCCCATCCTCAGGCACCTCGGAGAGGTTTTCACTATTGGATGTGTCCTTTATTTTTACTTTTTTCGGGTTGGAAAGTACCACAGTGTGGTTTTCACTCAAGGACCTAAAGATTATTCTCATTTTTTCGCTTTTGCGACTGAGGGATTCAATCATTTCCCCATAATATGCATGTGTATTTAGCTCAATGATGAATCCTGCTTTGTGATCCCCACATAGAATATCATCCCATAGTCCCATGAATTTTGAGAGTGCCTCATTATTTTTGAATGTATCAAGAATTGGTGGTCCTCGTTGGTCATAATCAATGAGTGTGGGTAGACTAGTTGGATTTCATAGTTTTGGTTTTCAGACTCATAAGATAGGGTAATAATCATGAGAAGGGTGGTATCCTTGAATAGCATGGGTAGGTTGGGATCCTCATCATCACTGCTACTACAAATGTCAGTTATGTCAAAAGTGAAATTATCTATGACGTGGCCAGTGGATAAAGGTAAGCGAAGTTCAGCTGGTGTTGGTTCACGAGGAGTGTTGATTGCTTTAATTGGGGGATCTCATCCACATATGGTTATACTTGAAGGGGTACATCTGAGGCCAAGATTTCTCATTTGTGTCTTAGGAATGAGGGGTATTATAAGCTCATTGTCATTTTGCCCAAGTCTCTAGTTTATGTCATAGCCCATTGCGAGCATCATATGCAAACCTTTGCTTCTGTCATCCATTGGTAGATTAGTTGCTAGTCTATTATTTGGTATAGGAGATGAGATGGGTCTTCCTCTATGACTTCTCAGCCGAGATCCCCCCAACTTCTGAAGTTGGGATATTCAGGGGATGTTTGGGAAGTGGAGGCTTGATTTGATTGTGGACATCCTCATGATCTAGGAGATTGTGGTAACTCTCCTACCACAAAGGCATTTTTGGGAATCATATAGTTTCTGCAACCATTGTCCTAGATGATGACTTTGATATCAGAGATTGTGGGGATGGCGGGAATGGTGGGTTTCTCTATTACAGAAATGGAAGCGAGAGTGGTTGGATCAATGTACAGTGTTGATGTTCATCATTTTTAGGTACTTGAGGTATTTAGTAGTATTTTGCCTCAAGGTTCTTCCAGTAGGAGAATGGTTCAGAATCTCCATGGATGGTGACCTCTTTTCCTTCATATGTGAATTTGACACATTGATGGAAGGTTGATGCTACTACTTGAATTGTATGGATCCATGGACGTCCTAGGAGAATGTTATAAGGCAAGTTGAGATCCAGGACCTGATAGGTGGTTTTCATGATAGCTGGCCCCACTTGAATAAGGATTTGGATTGTACCTTAGGACACTCTTTCTTGATCATCGTATGCTCTAATTGTAATACCTTTTCCTTTGTCGATGGAATCCTCTGAGTTTTTTAGATTCTTAATGAGCTTAAGGGAAAAAATATTCAAGCCTGCACCTCCATCCACCAAGACTCGCTTGACTTTATTTTTCTGCACTAGGACCTCTAAATGGAGTGCATGGTTGTGATATGGTTAAGTGGAAAAGTCCTAATTGGAGAACGTAAGGAGGTTCGGGGTAATCATGTTTCTGACCATAGCTTGGAATTTCTCTGTATTAAGATCTATGGGGATAGTGGATGAAGCCAATGCCTCAAGGATTTTCTTGTGGGTGGATGAGATTTTTAATAACTCCATGATGGATATTTGTGTCAAGGTTCCTTTTAAATGATCAAGGACATTGTAACCATTGGGAACAAATCTGGGGTTGGGTGTGGGTGCTCTGTTTGGCTGGGATGATCCTGCGATGGTAACTTTGTTTCCTCTTGTGGCGAATCCACAATTGGTATGGGATCCTTTGATGGTGATGATAGCACAATAGTCATCTAGGGATGTGATGAAATGGTCGTACACATGATTCATGTTCTTGAAGGTACCTTTCCCCTTATTAGTGTTATTGTTCTCTTTATTGTTATGGTTAGGCATCAAATTCGTGTATATTTTGAGATTATGATTCCCTGTTGGTTGTTCTACATTTATGATTCTTTGATCAATGAGGTCTTGGACCAGGTTTTTTAACCTCATGCAACTGTTAGTGGTGTGCCCTTTGATTTTTTGGAAGTCGCAAAGCTGATTTTCATTGTACCAAGGAGGTTTTACATTTGGTTCTTGGTAGTTCTCATAGGTGGGAGCCTTGATGGGGTTTTCATTTATTAGTTTCTTCATGATGACTTCAAGTGGTTCCCCAAGGGCAGTGTACTTCTGCTTGGTGAAGTTCTTGTTTCGCTGGGGCGGTCCCCTTTGATTGTTGACATTATTGATCGCTTGATTGTTTGGTTGTTGTGTTGTTGTGTTTGTTGGATGGTTGTTTTGATAGTGGTTTTGGATTTTTTGTTGTGGTGTGGGTATGTTTTGTCAAGGGGCACTGATGACAACTTTGACATCAATGACACCATCGTTGGTAAAAATTTTGTTTCTTGCCCATGTGTGAGGTTTGTCATTATAGCTCGTAGATGGGTGATTGTTCTGTTGTTCAGGATATGAAGTTGATCCTCTAGGTTGTGTTATAAGGGCTCATTCGATTCTGAGTGCCTTGGAAATCAACTGGTTATACGTGGTGATCCCTTGGACCTTGAGGTGGAATGCCAAGAGGCTGTCAAGGTTGGATGTGATAATGCATACTTTTTGTTCCTCGAGCATAACCCATTTAATCCGATTGGCCTTGGATCACCATCATTGCAGGAATGAAGCAAATGATTCATTCTTACCTTATTTCAAAGTTGAGACATCCATGACAATATTGCAAGCATAGTTTTTGATGAATGCATCTATGATTTCTTGGAATGTTTTGATGCCTATAGGTAGGCAAGAGAACCATTCCATGGTGTGGCCAGTCAAACTTCTAGGAAATAGCCACATCAAATAGGTATCGTCATACGCGACTTCCATGCAATGATCCTAGAATTTTTTGATGTGATCTTTAGGGTTTCCCGTCCCATGGTACTTGTTAAACTTGGGGATCTCAAATCCCTTTGGGAATGGTTTCATCACAAGGCTCCTATCAAATGGATAAGGACACAAGTTCGTAGATGTTTTTCGTGGTTCACCCTGATTGAAGATCGAGCACTTGTTGTGAGAGTCATTTGATTTGTGTTGTCAAATCATTTTGCGGATTAGGGGGTGGGATGAAAGTGTTCTGAGGTGGTTCAATTATCGATTGGATGGGTGGGTTGTTTGGTGTGTTGTTTGATGGTATCTACACATTCTACTGAGCCATGTATGCTTGCATTTGCTGTTGTATAAACAACGCTTGTTGTTGGTCTTGTTGTTACTGTGCCAGGATTGCCTATTGTTGAGCTTGCTATTGCGCTTGTTGTTGCACCAATAACACTTGTTGTTGGGCTGCTAATTGGCCTGCTTCTTGCTGCTCTTGGTATTGTTTTACCGCTTTTCGATATGCTTCTTGTTGCGCTACTTGTTGTTGTGCAAGATACTGCACTTGTGTTTGTGCTTGTTGTGCTTGATATTGGGCTTGGACTTGAGCGTGCACTTGAGCTTGAGCTTGAGCCTATGCTTGGGCTTGTGTTGCTTGTGCTTGTTCCTGTGCAACTTATTGTTGTTGTTGCAATAATATTTGGGCTTGAGCATCCTATTGTGCTTGTTGTGCTTGTAATGTGGCTTGGGCTTGTGCAGCTTGTTGTGCTTGTAATGCGACTTGGGCTACTTGAGCAGCTTGAACGGCTTGCTGAGTAGCTAGTTGCATGGATTTTTTTTGTTCTTGCAGGAATGCCTTTTGATAGGTAGTTTGTTGAGCGCTCTGCAATGCAATATTGTATTAGCTTGATGTATTGGAGCTTGGTGGTGGTGGCGGTGGAGGTGGATTCAAAATGGTGCTTGTTGTGGTGGTGAGAGGTGTTGTCATGTTGATGGTTGGGTTTTGAGTGGTGGATGGTGAAATCAATGTGGTTGGTCCTTGAGAGATCATGTTTTGATATGTTAAGAGGGTGGTTGATGATGCGATGGTGGTGGTATGTGTTATTGGGATAGTTTCCATCTATTGTTGCGATGTTGATGACAAGTTTTGAGAGTTTGGCGTGATACTTTGATTGATGTTCAGGATATTGGTTTGATTTTGATTGATATTTGGTAAAGGGGGAAGCCCTAAGCCAAGAACTGGTGTGGATGATGATGGCAGTGGTGGAAGTGGTGAAAATGTGAGGGATGTGATCTCTTGAGGAAATGGTGTGGTGTCGAAAATGTCCCCTGGTCCAAACATGTCACCCTCTCCTTGTGAGGTTATGGGGAGAGAGGTTGGGGTGTTGCGCAAAATGATGATGATGGATCTTTGGGATCATGGAAAATAAGAGGGACATATGTATGTAATGGATTTTGGGGTACGGTTTTCCCCAAAATGGTGTTTGCATCCAAGTCTTGATTATTGACAAGGGGGTTTTTTTGTATGGCATTGAGAAATGCACTTCCCTTGTTAACACTAGGTTGAGTTGGAGCAATGGATGTTGTGATTTGCAAGATGTTTTGAGTGATACTTTTGGATGGGGGTGTAGATGAGATGGGGATGGTGGATGAGATTGGGGATGTGATCCCAGAAGATGGTTCCACAATA
>VDFB02000363.1:165520494-165541497 GCA_007258455.2 Sequoia sempervirens
AAGTTAAATAAAACCATTAAAAATAGTAGCCAGACGAACAAAATTCTATAAAACCACAAAAGTAGAAAGCATCATTTTTAGAAGTAGCAATTAGGTCCCAATTATCCCTGAGCTCAAAGATAAACTCCTAATCAATATCCTCAACATCAGTTATTTTTGCAATGTCTTTATCATCCATCACCTTTCCTTGCCTTTTGAGTTTTTTCTTGATCTTAGTATTCCCATAAAGAGTGCCCATAACAACATGTTTCATGATGCCATCTGTAACCTTCATCAAAGCGCATATAGCACTTTGCATCTCTGCCATCTTAACCTGCAAAGTATTGATTTGGTTTTTCAATTCGTCATTAGTATCATTTTTTATATCATCCATCTGGGTAACAAAGAGAACCTTTTCAATGTCTTCCTATCCTGCCACATTAGCAACTTCATTATCCTCATCACCCTCAATGTCTTCTTCCATCATATTTTCCTCAAAATCCATATCTTCCTCGTCCCCCTCTTTTTCATTATATTCTTCACTATCATTCAGGCTTCACTATCAACATCATTCATCAAATAAAACTCCTCATTGAATGAGAGTGCTACATCCTCCCTGTCAAGGACAATAGTCTTCCCCTTAGCATTATTCCTCTTCTCCTCATAACAAGATTTAGCTAGTCAAACTAACTTATGACCTCCCTTCTTAGAGGCACATAAACCCCCCTCATCTACATCCTTCTATTCTCCATCATATCCTCAGTGATATTAATGACATTTTCATTTTTAGGGTTTTTATGCACCTTTTTTATTTTTAGGAGGTTCCAACAATAAGGGAGAGTGTTTCCTTTTTTCAGGGGTTATCTATAGAAAATCTAGTTCCATTTTCTCCTTAGCAAACTTAGAATTAGGGACCTTATTTTTAGAGGCAACTTTTTTACTTCCAAAATCATTGTCCTTAATCAAAGATGATGGATTGCAATTAATATAATCAATCCTAACATCAAAATTTTGAGGTTTGTGATGGCCACTAGGAGGTTTAGCATTCTTAGTAGGGATAGCATTATCCAAAGCAACATTCATAGGAGGGATTTCATGTCCCAAAACAAGAGGGTTTCCATGTGGATTGTTCAAAAGAGCATATTTATACAAAGCCATCATGAGGCCTTGATGCAGGGGAGGGGAAGATCCTTTTTCTATGCTTTGTTGTAGGGACAAGAAAAGGTAAAAGGGAATATTAACTTTCTCATTATGCCTAATGCAATTAAGAATTGGGAAATTATAGGCATGGACAATCATATAACAACCCTCCAACATAAAATAATGCATGACATGAAGACTTACCATAGCATAAGGCAAAGGGAGGTTGAGTCTTGCATACCCATTCTAGAATCTTTTGAGCTTTTCCCTTTTTTTGGAAACAATATCCAAAAATCTATGATATTGGCCATTACTTTTCTTGACAATAATCATCCCCTCATTCACCAACCTTGTAGCCTCCATATTCAACTGAGGGCTAACCACAAAATTTATTCAAGCTACTACAACCCTTCTTCCTCCCAAAAAGCCTTTCCAAACACAAACCCAACACCTTCAACCTAATATAGAGAGCTCCAAAATTGTTCAACAAGAGAGTTGAAATGAAACCTTTAACCATAGAATGCCAATATAGCAACTACCAAATAATAATAACATAGAGAAAAATCCAAATAGTGTTAAAGTTATGATCTCCCATAACATCTTTCCTTAGAATTAAATCATAGTTATCAAGCCCCTCAAAAAAATAGCAAGAAAGGACATGAAACACGTGAGATTTGGTAGTTATCACACAATCTAAGTTGGCTTTTTTTTTTTGAAGAACCCTTTCTTTTAATGCTATCGTTAATCAAAGAAAAATTACTAATACCAAATCTATTATTCATCATCCACACGATGCATTCCCCTTTTAGGATACCTTGAATAGGCATCATTTTTGGAGATGTGTTGTCATTCACGTCAACCTCTAGAGTAGATGAGAGATTGTTGGAGATTGTTGCACTATGTTGTCATTAGTATTGTTATTGATGCTAATCTCTAGTGTAGTTGTGATGAGTAAGTTCTTGTGGATACCAACCTCTAGTGTATTTGGGATGCTAAGAAGGTGTTGTAGACATTTTGGTTGTGTTGAGAAAGTGTTTGTAGTGCTTGGTTTCTACGTGCTTTTGAGAAAATTTAAATAAAGAGTACATAGTGTGACAAAGAGGTGTTCTGCATTGTGCTTCACATATCTTTAGTATTAAAGTTATGCTTGTGCATTTTGGATATGTTGATCAAAGATGTTTAGAGGTGTTTATCTAGAGTTTCATGTTCTGGATCATGCGACAATAGAAGATGTGTTCACGAATGTGTGGACTATGGATAAGTTTGTCTAGGTGAAATGGAAATGCTCTATATTTCTTTGTGTTGATGTTTCTTGTCTTGTGGATTTCATATTCTTTGTGTCTACTTTCCCCTGGATGGATTTGTGTTCAACTATTCTCAAGGTCGAACTCATGAGTTGTTGCTTGTGGTAGTTTGACTAGTTGCATAGGATGATAATGTTCTTCAATTGTATGTGGGTGTGTCAGTGTTGTTGGATGCTATGTTATTGTTGGAATATTCTAGAGTGCTATGTAGTGTTGCTAAGTGGTCTACAAGTTTTTTTCAATCCTGGAGAGGTGTTAATGTCAATGCTTGTTAGTGCTTTATCAGTTTGGTCAAACTAGTGTGTTGGTGTTGTGTGTGGATGTGCTCCATTGATTATGGAATGGTAGACGGGTGTAGATTTGGGTCCTGGTTAACCCTTTGTGTGGTCTACCTTCATCTCTTTCCACTACGGAGTTGTTTGGTACCAAACTATTTGGAAATTGCATGTTTGAGGTGCATACATTTCATTAAGCCAAATTTGAGATGGTTTTCAAGTTGTGGATGGTATATAAGCAAGGTGATTTGTTGGAGATGTAGTACAAGTGTATGAAGATGTGAGTGTGATCAATTGAGATGATCTAAGTGTGAGTTTTAACGATTAATGCTACCAAAAGTAGTGAGCAGAAGGTGTCTACATTTCAAAGTGCTAGAAGTTTATGGAGGTAGTGAGCTAAAGGTTGTGGATGGTGCAGAGCTGTTGTAGTGGTTCCTCTTATTTCGTTGAGATAGTGTATCTCTTTGTAATAGTCTTCTTCTACCTTCTTTCTATCTAGGCAATGAGCCCTTCTTTCTTTTCTTCTAGACAATGAGTCCTTTGGGCAGTGAGCCTTTTGGCAGTGACCCTGTTCTATTTAGTGTTTCTATTTATATATATTGTGAGCTAATCATCATCGTGGTTTTTCCCTTCTTAGGTTTTCCATGTAAATCCGATGTTCTATTTTATATCTGTTGTTGTTTCAATCATGTTTATTATAATTATGGGTTTGAAGGATAAATAAGGGTTTAAATGTTAATGAGGGTTTGATGTTTTAATACACAACTAATTCACTCCCCCTCTTAATTGTTTTATGCATCTAATAATTGGTATCAGATCAAGTTTCCTTAGAAGAATCTTAACCATTTGAGGTAGATCTAGATGGTGCATAGGAAAAGTGTCAAGGCTCCTTTGTTTGATGGAACAAATTATGCATTCTAGAAGAACAAGATGGAAGTATTTCTTGTCTCATTAGGATTTGGTGTATGGAAGTCAGTTGAAAATTGATATACCATGCCTAGTGGTGGTCTGCCAAGTGATGATGAGATTAAGGATCATGAGAAAAATGGTAAAGCAAGGAATGCTCTTTTGAGTGGTCTTTCTGATTCATAACTTGTGAAGGTGATGAGCTACAAAACTACTAAATAAATCTAGAAGAAGCTAGAAAGTATCTTGAAGCAAATATTAAGGTCAAAAAAGCAAGATGTAGAATCTCAAGACCAAATTTGAAACCCCAAAGATGATAGAGGATGGGGAAATTGCCAGCTACATGTGTAGGGTGGATGAAGTTGTCAATTCCATCAATGGTCTTGGTGGAAATTTGGAGTAAAATGAAGTGGTGAAAAAGGTACTAAGAACTCTTCCTAAACCTTATAGTGCTAAAGTTTTTGCTATTGAAGAAGCTCAAAATTTGGATTAGTATACCAAGGATCAATTTTTTGGTGCTTTAACTACCTTTGAAGTAAGAGAGTTTGGTCAAGATGATTCAAGGATAGAATCTGCTTTTAAAATTAGCAAGAAAAAAATAAATGATGAATCAGATCTAAAGGATCTTGATGAGGTGGAAGAAAATTTTGTAAGAAGATTGAAAAAGGGCATTGGAAAATACAGAGTTGAGTTAGCTTTCAAATGTTTTAACTATGGAAAGATATGTCATTATGCTTCAAAATTTCCAACCAATGTTTAAAATAACAAATACAAAGATAAAAAAAGGTAAATCTATCAAGAAGAGTTATTATGTTAAAGAGGATAGTAGCATATTTGATGATGAATAATTTGACTACCATGATGATGAAAGTGATGAATGCTTGTTCATGGCTCTAGGTGTTGGAACTAATTCTATTGATCCTAAAAGATGTATGAAGTAAATTTCTCCAAAAATAGGTCACAACATTAAACGGACTATGGTGACCGCTTTTCATGCAAGAGATGAGAAAAAATACTAGATAATTGATAACATATGCTCAAATCATATGACAAGTGATAAAAGTTTTTTAAACTTGAAATTTGATGGTGGTCTTGTTAAGTTTGGTGATGATACATCTACTAAGATCTGTGGAAAATTTTCAATTATTTTTTATGGAAAGCATAAAATAGATGATGTTCTTTATGTCAAGGGTCTCCAACATAATCTTCTAAGTGTAGGAAAAATGTGTAGTAGAGGATATAATCTTGTTGATGATGGTTGTGAGATCAGAAAAGGAAGCTTTGGAACTCTGGTTGTTGCAGGAACAATGATAGAAGGAAATTTTTATCAACTCAAAGGTGCTAATGGTAAGTGCATTATGACTCAAATTAATGAAAGTTGGCCATTGCGTAGAAGAACATGTCACATCAATTTTGATAGACTGGTGAGGATCAACTATACTCAAGCTATGAGAGATATACAAAGGATTACAACACCTATGAATGTGATTTGTAAAGAGTGTCATCTTGGAAATAAAACAAGAAAGAGGTTCAAAAATAAGGAATATTCTACCATAAGACCTTTGAAGTTGGTGCATATAGACTTATGTGGACCTACCACAACAAGAAGCTTTCAAGGTGACAGTTTTTGTGAAGATCATGGGATAAAAATGCATTTTTAAGCTCCTAGGACTCCACAATAGAATGGAGTTGTGGAAAGGAAAAATTGGACAATTCAAATGGCAACTAGAACCATGATGAAGGAAGAAAATCTATCAAATTTCTATTGGAGAGAAGATATTCATACCATAGTATACATCTTAACATAGGACAAGCAAGGAAAAAAAATTCAAAGATTCCCTATGAGCTATGTTACAAAAGACCTCTCACTGTTAAATATTCGAGAGTGTTCAAAATAAATTGTTATATCAAAAGAGATGAAGAAAACTTAAGGAAGTTTGATGCAAGATTAGATGAAGGAATATTCCTTGGTTATTCTACAAAGAGTGAGGCTTACCAGTGTTACGACAAAAGGATAAAGAAGAGATTTGAGAGTGCAAGTGTCAAAGTGGATGAGGAACCACATCAAAGTTCAGTTTTGATAGAAGGATATGAATATGATGAATCCCTTTATAGAGAAGAAGAAAAAGAAAAACTAATGCAAATAGAAGAGGAAAAAGCTCCATAAAGGAATCTTATGACTCCTAAATATGTGCAAAAAATTCATTTTGGGGATCAAATCATTGGAGATAAAAGAAGAGGTGTGTTAACAAGGAAGAAAGCTACTATGCTAGAGGAAAAGGTAAACTTCTACCTACTTTCTAAAGTTGAACCAAATAAAGTGATCGAGGCATGAAAAGATGAGAAATGGATCAAAGCTATGGAAGAATAATTGATGCAAATTGAGAAGAATCAAACATGGAAATTGGTTGAAAGGCCAATAAACAAGAATGTGATGAGAACTAAATGGATGTTCCAAAACAAGTTGAATGAGAATGGAGAAGCTGTCAAAAATAAGGCAAGGAATGTGGGCTACAATGGCCTATCCATTGTAGTAGTATATGTTCTCCCAGCATGAGGTGTACCTTCTAAACTTCCTTCACTTGTAGGGGTTGCACTAAGTCTCATATTACCCATATCTTGTGCCATGAGTTGCATCATCTGGTGTTGGGAAGCCATCATTTGAGCTAAAGCCTTATTGGCTTGTTGTTGTCCTGCTAGCATTTCTTGTTGACCTACTGCTATATCCCTCAAAATATCACCAACATTCCTATCATCTCTTAGCAAACTTCTACCTCTCCTTTCCCTACCCATATCAAACTAATTTACATATCTACAATTGGAGCCTCTTCTTCTTGTTGAAAATTGAGGTAATTATGTAGCTTAATACTTTGGAAAACTATTTTAGTTGTAGATCTAATTAAGTGTTCTTTGTTACAATTTCTTTGTGGATTATTATCTCCATTTTCAACATTTGGTATCAGAGCTAAGGTTGGGTTGAGTTTGGGACACCTTTCTCTTAAAAGTTTGACAATTTTTTTGTAGTGGGAGCTTTTACTATTGTGTTATTGCTGATTTTGGAAAATAAGTTTGTTACAATGAGTTTTAATTCTTGTTTAGCTATTGAAAGATTCAATGGATCTAATTATGATATGTTGAAACTAAAAATGGAGGATCTCCTTGAAGAGAGAGATCAGTGGCTAGTTGTTGATAATGAGACAAAGTCACCTACAACGATGTCAAATGAGGATTGGGCTAAACTTGATAAGAAGGTAAGAGGGATGATAAGATTATGTCTTGTTTATGTTTTTCTCTTAAATGTTTCAGAAGAAACTACTGCATATAAGTTGTGGAAGAGAATAGGTGATATCTATCAAACCAAAAGTCTTACTAATAAGTTGTATCTAAAAAGATAGATGTATTCTTTAAAGATGAAAGATGGTGATTCTGTTGCAAATTATTTGAATGCTTTTAATTTGATTCTAAGTCAGTTAGAATCTGTATATGTAAATCTAGAAGATGAAGATAAATGCATATTGTTACTTTGTTCTTTACTAGAATCTTGGGAAAATCTAATTGTTGCTATCAGTGGTAGTGGTGCAGATCTGAAGATGGACAATATAATTCCTACTCTCCTATTAGAGGAGATGAGGAGGAAGTCTACAATAGAAATCCAAGATGCCTTGTTTGTAAAAGGTAGGCCTGAGAAAAAGGAACCTAAGGGAAACAAGGAAGGGAAGGGTAAGTCAAAAGGATGGAGTAAGGTAAAGTGTTGGAATTGTGGTAAACTAGGACATGTGAAGAAGGATTGTAAGAACAAGAAAAAGAGTTTTGATTCTTCTACAGAGGAATCCTCGGATGACAATAATCATGCTTTGATCATTTCATGTAAAAATGTTAGTGATGACTCTTTGCTTGATGTTAAAGAGTGATCTTCATGAGGAGGATGGTAGTCATGATGCCATGTGTAACTCGTACCATGGTTCAGTGGGAGTTGTTGGCAGTGATATGGATGCATCATTGGTAAGGTTATCTTCATGTGATTGGGGATATGATTTTTTCTTGGTTTAGAGTGGTTGCTATTATGTCATTGTTTACTCTTGATATGCATTTAGAGTTTGGCATGGTACTTGTTCTCTTGAAACTAGGATGTATATATGTTATGGTGCATGTAATCTCCTAGTAGGAGATGGTTATATCATGTTGTCATGTTTATGTTCCTAATTCATGATTGCATCTTTGGCATTGATCTTATGTAGTTCTCTTAAGTATTGGGTACATTAATCATTTGCTTGATTACTTCATGATAGTGCTATGTTACATTTGGAGTTTGGCATACATTGGTTGGATACAGGTCCTCATGGATACTTGGAGAAATAGGTGAGGCTTGATTTCTCTTATGGTAAGAGATATATGTTGGAATAGTTACTTGTAAGAAAAACTATTTTCAACAGTAAAGACCGAGAAGCCTACACCTTGGTTGGACATGAGTTCAACACACTCGATGGTTTCACATGCCTCCAAAGAGGTAGTTTGGATATAGAGACTTGGTAAAGGTATTGGTTTTAATTGCAAGTAAGTTAAACTTGAATGTGATAGTCAAAATGCTATTTTTTTAGCCAAAAATCCTATGTATCATGCTCGTACTAAGCATGTTGATGTTCAGTATCACTTTGTGTGAGAAATGGTTGACAGTGGGAAGGTATTAATTGAGAAAGTGACACTTTAATTAATGTTGCAAATTATCTTATGAAACTATTTCCTACAGATAAGTTCTCTTGGTTTTAATCATTTGCTTGGAGCTTCATGATTATTCAGGTTGCATTTGAAGTTGGCATGGATTGATTAGTTGGTGTAGGAAGACCATTTGCCTTGAGTCCTGTACTTGATTTATAATAATGATTCCTTGTTTAGAATAATTTCAATGTATAATGTCAAGTGGGAGAATGTTGGGAATAAGATGCCATTTAATTGAAATCCTAAACATTATTTCATGTATCTCCTAAGTCCTTGGAAAGTGTTCCCCAACACTAAGATTAGAAAGAGATTAAATTTGAATGAAATAAACATGTTAATTGACATTTGTAATTAATTATAAATGATAAGAACATGTGGGGACGCCCATGAAGAGATCCTACAAAATAGGAGCACATGGGGCACCCACATGGAAGGCGGAACTCACCTTGAGTTAAGTTAACTATTTGGAGTAAAAAATAATACTTTAGTAATGCATGTAAAGATCCTAGAAGTTAGGGATTGATGTTTACATCATGTAGTTCAGTTTAGTTTAGTTCAGATGAGTTCAATTCAATTCAATATCAATTCAGTTTAGTTATGGTTTAGTTATCTTCAGTTACATGTAGTTCGTTTTAGTTGAATGCTAGTTGAATTCAGTTGACTTGGAATGCATGACTAATGACTTGGGTTGCATGACAGATAATAGGTGATACATTCAGTTAAGTGGGGATGATCAATCATTCATGATATTTGCATGAATGGGTGAGAGATATGTTTCAGTTAACAAAGATTGACTTGGACCAACCTTTGGTGCCCAAGTTGGCATCTTGGATTTAACACTTTTGCATGATAAGATATTTTATAAGGTTGAGTTAAGTGGGCCCATTCTTGGGCGCCAACTTTGAGGATAAGCTTAGAAGATATCTTCAGAATCAACATTGAGTTATGACTTCAATTTGGGATGCCCAAATGGATGAAGGACTTGTTTTGACATTGTTCTTCACAGTAGAACTCTACTTGCAAAGAATAGGCATGGGTTTTGTGAGATAAGCATTGTGCTTTGTAATTGTAAACTCTTTGCAAGGCTCATTATTGTCTATAAATTGCAGCAAGTTGAAGACAGTTTATCAGATTTTATTGCAAGTTGTGAAGAAGAATTGTTGAAGGCGAAGTATCTCAAGGAAGGATTGATAAAGAATTATTGTAATCTTGTTCTAAGGTTAAATAATACAAACATTATTGATTCTTGGTGGAGTTTTTTTTTGAAAGGGTTTCTCCACAGTATATGTTGTGTAATTTCTTTCTTCTGGTCTTATTCTTCTACAATCTTTTGTCTACTTCTACAAATGGTAAAATGAATTAAACAAATAATTATCCACAAAGAAATTGTAACAAAGAACACTTATTTAGATCTACAGTATAATAGTTTTATAATTTTTAAAGCTACATAGTTACCTCCATTTTCAACACTTCTTGATAGTCTTGTTGTCCTAGTCTTTTGTGGAAGTAATACCTGTGAGGAGAAACTTCAGGTGGTTGCATATAAACAATATAACCCTCCAAGCTGGCAGGATCCAAGCTCTAATACCATTGTAAGAATCCTGTCTAGGTTTGATATGAAATTTCACCTATTGTTCTGAATTTTTTGATTTGATTTTCAGAAGTTTGGATTGTATTTTTGATGTTTTGTTTTCATATATATTTTTTCCATGATATGAAGATGGAAAGATAACAATATGACATCCAAATAGTGCCAATAGATGACTGAAAATGAAGTAAACAACAAGCACACAATTCCAGATTTAAATTATAGAACCACTTAACATTCTAGAACATATCCAGATGATGAAGCTTGACAACTTTATTGAAATGATGATGGCTTATTACAATACATAATTTTTTATTTTTCTTTCAAACTTACATATGCATACAAGAATGATCAATAAGACCTCCAAATATTCAAACAATCCTCCAACAGTAATGTAATGTTGTGCTCCTTTTTTGGCCACCTTAGGAATGATGGAATATTGTGAAGAAAGGAAGACAAACCCCAAAAAAGTGACTAATATAAAATTTGTCTCGAAGTCTGAAGACACTCTCTTGCCAAAATAGACCCAATAAATCCTCAAATGCTAATTGGTTATGTCCTAGAATGAGGTGACTAGGGTTTGGAATGAAGATATTCCTTTATAACCCCAAAATATGCCAATCAAACCCTTTGCTATGTGATTGTAATAAATTTATAGAAGTCTAATATAAAATTCAGAATGTTAAAATATGTTGCTTATCACCAAAAACACCTCCAAAAGCTAGTCGCTCCACCTACAAACCCTTGCTTGAACTTTATTGATGAAAATATGATCAAGTAACATTCAAATCTAAATAATATTGCCTTGAATTTGCATTATATCTTCAAACCCTAGTTGATTATTCTTTCTTCCTTGAAACCCTAGTTGCTTGAAGCCTTCAACTCCTTGAAAAACTGGGAAATAAGATCAATAATGGATCCTAGGTGAATGTATCTCTCAAAGTAGAATGAATTTTTGTCCAAACCACAAATTTCTAAGGGTTTTCATCCTTTGAAATAATTGAACCTGTTATGCATAGCTGAAATAAGAGAATTATCAAGTTTTCCAAAATAACATAATAAGCCTTGGAAGGAATAGAGGGCCTTTTCTAATAATTTCTTACACAACTTTTGGAATCACATTATGTGATTTTTAATAAAAAAAATTCTCCAAGTCCAAAAGTGGGTGTCCCCCCTTCATGGGAATTTTTTTTTTTTTTAATTTCTTCACTTTATCCCACTTAGAGTCACTTTAATATTTTTTATTTTATTTTTTAAAAGTGGCTTTAATATTTTATTTTCAAAAAATTGACTTTATAATATTTTATTATTTTATTTAAGTCACTTTTAATTAAATTAATTAAAAATAAAGTAATCATTTTGATTTATTTTTTGTGGACAACTTTATAAATAATTAATTTAATTATTTTATTCTTGGCCAAAAATTGGGGACATTACAAAACCATTCATCATCACAAACATTAAAAATATTAAGTTTCCACAATCCATCTTGTTGTTTGAATAATTTGTTGGATTTGGTTTTGTTGTCATTTTTTTCCATCAGGATGAAAGAGAGTTGGAGGAGAAATGGTTTGTTGCATACCAATATAAGCTAAAAAGAGAGATGGGAGAGAGGGATGGTGGCACTCAGTTTGAGGTCAAAGGATGAGTAAGAAAAATTCAAAGCTAAGAAAACAAGAGGAGAAGAGAAAGGAAAATGCAATTAACTCAATAGAGGAGGAAAACACCCTTAGAGAAAAATGAAATCATTTGAAAATAAAAATAAAAGAACATGGATTTAAGAAAAAAGAAAATAAACAAAATATAAATAATTGTAATAAATAACAACCTTTACAAGCCTATTTTAATTGAAAATTTTGTTAGAATATTAATCTTTACTTGATACAGGTTATTATTTAATAAAAAAATCAATTTTTTTTACTCTTAACATTTTTAAAGTATTAATAAAAATACTTATGTTCTGCGATAGGTTTTTTTTTCGGCCTTGCTTCGCCATTTCTCTCAGCACTTTGCTTTAACCCCTCTTTATTTTTAAATCTAGTTTAACTAACTTCTTTTTGGCCAGCCTTGCTTTTTCTTAAAACCCTAATCGATTCACAATATTTTCTCTTAAAAAGTTCTAAAGTAAGAATGTTCGGAATGATATAAAAGATTTTAAAAAAATCTAAAGAAGAACTAAAGCTTTTACTCTTTTTTATCCAAAGATTTGTATAAAGCTAAAGAATCTTTTACTCGTTTTTAATATAATAAAGAGTTGCCTACTTTTCAAGGTTTAAAAAAAAAATGATTTTTAAAAAAATATTCACTTCATATTTATTAATTTATAACGTAATTTTAGGTATTAGTTCTAAATTAATATTATATAAGTTTAGTAAATTTTCATAATTTATATTCTTAATTTAATTTTAAATTTAAATCAATTATATATATATATATATATATATATATATATATATATATATATATATATATATATATATATATATATATATATATATCAATTTATACTTTCGTTATTTAATTATATAGTTTGTTTTAGATTGATTATTTTACAAATATAAGGCATTTATTTTTGTCTAACTAAAAGGAGATTATTTTCTAATCAAAAGGGTTTTTTTTTCAAACAATTGTTCTATTTCATATAGTAAAGTCTTATTGTACAATTAAATTTGTTTACAATGTCTACTTCAATTCCTGAAATTAAGTTGAATTCTTCTAACTATCATTCTTGGAAAACTCATATCTCTTTTATTTTTTGTTTTAAACATCTTTTGGATGTTGCTATGGATTCCAAATCGAAACTAGATCCGTCTACATCTAAAGATGAACAAGAAAAATGGAGGCTCAAAAATGAGGAAGCCCTTGGCCTCATAGGTATTTCCATGTCACCCGAACTATATGTTGACATTGGGACATATACAAAAGCCTATAAAGCATGGGACAAACTCAAGACTATTTATGATAGTTCAAATGAATCTAGAAAGATTCAACTTCAAGACCAACTTGAGGATATAAGGTATTCTGATTTTAAATCTATGGATGATTTTCTATTAAAATTTGATGCTTTGAATAGTCAATTGCATGGTTTAGGAGTAAAATTAGAAGATCTTAGATTAATTTATATTATTCTTAAAAATTGTCTTCCTAGGCAATTTCAACAATTTATTACTAATATTCATGCTCAATTAGCTATTCATTCTTTAGCTACTCAATTAACTTATGATATTTTTCACAATTTATTAAGACAGGAAGAAGCTAAGTTAATTCAATTCGGTAATCTTAAATCTAATGAACATACTTTTTTGTCTGATCATAAGCTAAATTTTAAGCATCATTCTAAACAACATTATCATACTAATCCTCATTATAATAATGATAATGATCCTAAAAAGTTTAACTCTTCTAAGAGACCTCATTGCACTTATTTTAATAAGGATGGTCATTGGAAAAATACTTGTTTTAAGAAGCAAAATGAGAAAAATCCTATCAAGAAAAATAATCAACAACAAAATAAGTTTTATAATCATAAATTTCATAACAATGAAAATCAATCTAGACGTTCGTTTACTTGTACTTTGAATGTTTCTTGACCTCTTGAATGGGTTATTGATTCAGGTGCATCTCAACATGTTACTTCACATAAATAAGTTTTTGAGTCTATGCAACTTGATATGTCTAATGTTCCTCTTCAACTTGCTAATAATCATACTTGTAAAGTAGAAGCAATTGGAGATGTGAATGTTCCTAATGGTAAATTGCATGATGTTTTATATGTTGCTGAATTAAAGACTAAATTGCTTTCAGTTGCTAAGCTTTGTCAAAATTATAAAATAGAATTTTACAAAGATATGTGCTATGCTATTGATTCAAAACAAAACAAGGTCATTGCTAATGCTAAATTAGACAATGATAATTTTTTCAAATTTTATGAGTTTGCTCAATCTAGATGCTCTTTAATATCTACCATTGATTTTAATGTTTGGCATGAAAGACTTGGTCATATAAATGCTAAAAATATTGCTTTAATGAAAAATCTTAATATGGTAGATAGATTGTCTAGTATTGTTCCATCTAAAATTGTATGCATAGGATGCATGAGTGGTAAGATGCATAGGGAGACCTTTCTACATAGTCAATCATGGAGGGCAACTCATAAGTTGCACCTAGTTCATAGTGACCTTTTGGGACCCATGGAGAGTAACTCCATCCAAGGATCAAGGTATGCAATTACTTTTGTTGATGATTATTCTAGAAGAACTTGGATCTATTTTCTTCATAGTAAGGATCAAGTTCTTGATATATTTTTTGAATTTCATAAATTTGTTGAAAGGCAATCTGGTTTTAAACTTAAAACTCTTAGAATTAATAATGGTAAAGAATATGTGAACGATGCTTTTAATAGTTATTTAAAATCATTTGGTATTAGGCATGAGCTAACTATTCCTTATACACCTCAACAAAATTGTGTAGCGGAAAGGAAGCATAGAGCTATTGTTGAAGTGGCTAGATGTATGTTACATGCTAAAAATATGTCTTATAAATTTTGGGCAGAAGCTATGTTTTGTGCTACTTACATTATTAATAGGAATCCTACTAAAGCTTTAAAGGATATAACTCCTGAAGAAGCTTGGTCTGGTAGGAAGCCTAATCTTAAGCATTTAAGAATTTTTAGTTCAATTGCTTATGTTCACAAACCTAAAGAAAAGAGGTAAAAATTAGATCCTAAATATTCTTATCATATTTTTTTTGGTTATGATGAACATTCTAGAGCTTATAGAGTTTATAATCCTCTTTCTAACAAATTTAAAGTTGCTAGAGATGTATGCATTGCTGAAAATGGTGTTCATGATTGTTCTAAAGTGCATGATATTGAATCTTCTCAAAATAAAGTTATTGTTGTGGAGGATAATCCTCAAGTTGAGTCTTCTCTTAACCCTCCTAATGCATTTCTTACTCATAGTGATAGTGATAATGAAAATGTTGAAATTTCTCCTCATGATTCTTCTTCTAGTGATGATACTACTACATTTAAAAGAAGGCCTAAATGGTTTACTAAACTTATGCAAGAAAGTGAATATATTTTAGCTATAATGAATCAATCTAGAAAGGAAAATTATTGTAATTATGCTTTGATGTCTAATGTTATGCATTCAAATGATCCTCAAACTTATGAACAAGCTAAAGATTAAACTCATTGGAAAAAGGATATGCAAGAAGAATATGATATTTTAATTGCTAATAAATCTTGGGATTTAGTTTCCTTACCTCAAGGTAAGAATCTTGTTTCATGCAAATAGTTGTATAAAACTAAGGTTAATGAAAATAATGAAGTTAGCAAGTTTAAAGCTAGATTATTTGCTAGGGGCTTCTCTCAAATTGAAGGTTTAGATTATAATGAAACATTTGTTCCAGTAGCTAAAATGTGAACTATTAAATTAGCTCTTGCTTTAGCTTCTCATATGCATTGGCCTATTCATCAAATGGATGTTAAAAGTGCATTTTTAAATGGTGATTTACATGAAGAAATTTATATGTCTCAACCTTTGGGTTTCATTAAGGAAGGTAATGAAAATCTTGTTTACAAATTAAATAAATCAATTTATGGTTTAAAACAATCTCCTAGAAAATGATATTCTAAGAATAATGCTTTCTTTTTATCTCAAGGTTTCATTAGGAGTAAAAATGATCCAAATTTATATATTAAGAATAGTGAAAATGATATTGTGATTATTATCTTATATGTTGATGATTTAATTATCACTTCTAGTTCTAACAATTTGATTAGTGATGTTAAGTCTCAACTCAATCAACAATTTCAAATGATTGATTTAGGCCTATTACATTATTTTTTGGGTATGCAAATTTGGCAAACACCTAAAGGTGTTTTTCTTTCTCAACAGAAATATGCTTCAGATCTCTTAGATAGATTTAAAACGAATGATGCAAAGTGTGTTTCTACTCCTTGTGAATTAGGAACTAAATTAATGGTTGATATGGAAACTCCTTTTGTTGATCCTACTTTGTATAGGCAATTAGTTGGTAGTTTGAATTATTTAACTCTTACTAGACCTGATTTTTATTTTAGTGTTGGTTGAGTTTCTAGATTTATGTCTAACCCACAACAAACTCATTTTAAAGTTGCAAAAATAATTTTAAGATATGTTAAAGGTACTCTTAATCTTGGTCTTTTTTATGATGCAAATTGTGATTTTTCTTTAAAGGGTTATACTGATTCAAATTTAGGAGGTGATCCCAATGATGGGAAATCTACTTGTGGTTATTGTTTCTTTGTTGGATCAAGTGCAATCTCATGGAATAGTAAGAAACAACAATCTACTTCTCTTTGTTCTACAAAAGCTAAATATAAAGGTTCTACAAATGCATCTAAAGAAGCATTATGGTTAAGAATATTACTTGAAGAATTGGGTCTACCTAAAATGGATCCTACTCCTTTATATTGTGATAATCAAAGTGCTATTGCTTTAGCCAAGAATCCAATTTTTCATGCAAGGAACAAGCACATTACTCTTCAACATCACTTCATTAGAGAGCACATTGAAGCCAAGCAAATTTCTCTTTTGTATTGTAAAGGTAAAGATCAAGTGGCAGATATTCTCACCAAAGCTCTTGGTAAAGATAAATTTCTCTTTCATTGTAAAAATCTAGGATTACAACCCATTGAAGGGCTTGATGTAAAATCCCCAAGTAAAGCTTAAGGGGGGGTGTTAGAATATTAATCTTTACTTGGTAAAGGTTATTATTTATTTGTAGCTCCTCCTTAAGAGGCTTTTGACAACTTGCACACACATAGATGAATGGTGGCATTTATTGAGTTTGGAGTTACTTTCTAATTCTAACTCGTCTTCTCACCTCTATATATTGAGGTGTCTCTCCTCTCATTCTTTATTCAAGCAAGCAAGCTTAAGGCTTAAGTGCTCCCTCTCTCTCTCTCTCTTTGTATCATTCTTAGGCATTTTTCCTCCATTCATAATATTGGGGTTTTTTCTTGTTTTTTCCCCTTATCAAAATCTTGTGTCTCCTTTACATTTTGTGGTGGTTGGTTTGGCTACTCCATCTTTGGTAATATTTTTCCTTCAAACAATGCTCATTAATTAGTTATTTCCTTTGCTCAATTTATTTTTTCCTTTCAAAAATAGATAATAAAAGGAGGAAACTATTTTAAATTTGAGAACATTTGCAAAAAATATACTTATATTATTAAAAGTTGTAAATAGTGTAACAATAGCCAAATTTTAAAAATATGCAATTGAAATTGTTGTAAAGAACCAACCTTGTATATTTTAAATTTAAAAAATAAAAATTATACCAGCATATAAATATTATAAGGGTGAATAATGATGAAAATAATGCAATTTTTAGGATATGCAAATATAATTTATTTGTAAAAGATTAATATTTTTTTTTTTTTACAAAAGTGGCAAGCCACTATAATATATTAAATATATATAAATAAAATATTACAAACCTAGTTCAAGCGAGCATATTGGTAGGAAAGAACTAGGAAGAAAACCTCCAATTGTAGCTCAATTAGATACAAAATTGATAAAAAAAATCATCCCAATAATTGGGACCCATCAAAATTCTTACAAATTCATCTCAGTGATAAGGACCCATAGCATGGTTTTACATTGACATTAAAACAATAAAATTTCAAACTTATAGCCCTCTAGAATTTTTACTATTACAAAATGACATAACACCGATGATGGATGAATCCATACTTGATAATATCCCAAATAGCAAATAAGTGACCCAAAAAACAAAACTGAAATGAAACTGATAATTATTCCTCTATTTGATCACCACCTTGCACAGAGTTATCATCCTGGGCTTCTGCAACCTCATGCAGACCCAAGTCATTTGCAAAGAAATTAAAGCCAATTATCAGCTCCTTGTTACTCTTTTCCATTGGCAAAAGACAAAACCTTGCATTCTAATTTTGGTGCTCACCAACAGCAGGGAGAGGTACACTTTTCCATGGCACCGTTTCTTCTTTTATTGCAACTGACGCGGGAATAATATCTTCAACCTCCAGATTGTCAGAAGAAATGATGTGAAGATTAGAATTATGCTCACACGGGAGAGAAATTGACTAGTATTTTTCTTTGATGTCAAAGGCCATAGCTAGACATAGGCACCTACAATTTTTCCTTAAAACTTTCAACAAAACACTATCATTTTTTGTATTGCAGAGCAATTCTAACTGCTTCAAAGATTTCATCAAAACCCTGCCTATTTTTTATATACTCCCTAGGAAATACATCCACTATATACCCATTCCCAGAGAAAAAATTATACCCTTGCACTACTTTTAACAGAGCATGATTGCCAAGCATCTGGGGTCTAACAAATTTAACCACAATTGGTTCGACCTCTGCCAGAGATTGAAAAAAATCCAGAGTATTTGAAAGAAACACTGAAAGTACCTGTGAAGGATAGATTATACGCCTGGCTCAAGGGCTAGTGATTTCAACACCTAGAATCGACCTTACTACCTCCTCCACCCTAGGACATGATACATTAAAGATTAAAGACATGTTTGTGTGAGAAAAGTTCTCCTAAAATGGACATTCCCAATATTTCACTAGACAAAGCACCCTAAAGTTCCACAGTTGTGCCATCATTTTGATGTTTCTTTGCACACAGAAAGCTCGACTCTTAATTCTCTAGTGACCTCCAAAGAAAGTGACAATGCTTTTGGATGAAAAGAGCCAAATATACTCGCTATTTAAAGGAAAATTAAACTTGTTAACTACATTGATATCGAACATGGCCAAATATTCGACAAGATTTTTTCCTCCATTCGGCTTGTGCGAAGTCATTTCTCCTAGAAATTTAATAAATTCTCATAGCAAATGAGGGAATATGATTATCTTCAAATAAACTTCGCATTAGAGAAATTAAAAAAGATGAACAAGTGTCCATCTACAGGGGCTCGTGGTAGTTCCATATTGTGTCCTTCATTTGATAAAACTAAGGTTAGGTGATGTCAGTACTGGTACTACAATCAAATGAGGGGAATCATTACACATTAATCTTGCTAGCCATGTTAAAAGATAACACGAACTAGAAGGAAAGTCATCATTATATGTTAACTCTTGCCCATCAAAATGTTAAAAACTCAATGTTTGGAGATCGTATGACATCTTGAAGTGTGTGAGGTACATTCACCAACATCACAAACAATCATAACTTAATCACTCCCCTCAGCCAAGCTAATTGAAATTTCCCATAAGTATATAAAGCCCAAATTATGGGAAAATCATGCATCTAAAGGGGCCCAATTACCTATGAGCATCAGTGCAAATTAAAAGTCTCCTATTTTGAAATATTGATAAATGAAGATTAAACAAGATTTAGAATGTCCTTTTTTCCCTTATGGTCCACGTAAAGTGTTATTCCTTCATGCAAATTTATTGCATTCAACTGAATGATTTCCTCTAGCCTCTTGATTTATTAGATTAATCAATTGAGGGAAAACACTTAACTGGCTTGTGTCATGTAAAACCTTAATCTTCGTAGCCTCACTCCCCAAGTTTGCAAGAAAATATGCTACCTTATTGCCTTCTTTGTAAGTGTGAGAAATTATGGAGGCGTTGAGCTTATCTACCAGTGCCCATGCTTTATGTAAAATATATCTCAAATTCTAATTTTGAATCTTTCTTTCTCTACATGCATTGATAATTATCATTGAGTCGCCTTCTATATGAAGATTTGAAATCCCCATTTGCGATGCCAATTCCAATCCCAATAATAATGCTTGTGCTTCTGCACTATTATTTGTGCCTTGTTTTAAATGGATGAGTAGACTCTTGTTAAAATAAAGATTCAAGCGACTCCCTTGGTCCCTTTTGCAAATGTTAGGTGTGCCGGTATGCATGCATGGATTTATTCGGTTCTCGATGGGTTTTGATCTTCCCCTTTGCACATTTCTCACTTCGCAACTTCGGATAGCGGCTCCCCTTTCGGGTCCCAAAATGCTGCGCTGGGCGTCCACGTGTCTCGCCTACGGAAATTTTTGTTTTCTGTTGCTTTGTATCCTCTTCGGGTTGCGAAAGCCTTCCACAAAAGCTAACACTCCTAAGATTGTCAGAGGGGCCCACATCTTGGTATGTGGCGACATATCGTAGACTTTTCTTATAGAGATAAAATAAGCAGCTGCGGGCTGCGAAGTGCTTCCGCGGCCTTCTTTATTTTTGGCGGGCCCTACCTTCTGCCAGGTGGCGACCTTTCGCAGCCTTTCCAACATAGCAGGGAGCTAAACACAGCGGGCTGCAAAACGCTGCCAAGCGTCTTTCGGACCCGGTTCAGGCGGCTCTCTCCCCACTTTAGGAAAGACCTCCCCCCCTTGGACACGTGTCGCTTCTTCGCAGTCTCTCAGCAGCAGTAAGAGGAATTCTCATTCGGGCCGTGACGGGCCGCCACGTGCCTTATACTGATCATCGAAGCAGGCGATCGACTAGCTGAGCAATATATTGTTATCAAGTGCTGCTCGTCTTGCTTTTTCGAAGTGGTGGATGGCGCTTGTCACCTCGAAGCTTGGCTGGGGCCCCTGCCATCATTACAAAGGGCGCGCCTGCACATGAATATCTAGATGCCGCGTTGTAACTCGTTGCCATTGTAATGACATAGGAAATCTTTTGATTCTGGCATCATTGCAGGGGATTGGGAGATCTTTTCTGTTACAGCATTCCAAGGCGGTGGGAGTTTTCCTCTCCAGCTATATATACTCTCTCCGTCAACGAGAGAGTGGTCCGAAATTCCAAGGGAAAAAAAGGTCCAACGATAGATTGATCCAAGAGTTTTTAAGAAAAAGGATACTGGTTATAGCAAGAGACACCAGGCCTCTCTTATATGTTTTATGTGCAAGAAACTTTCAGACTGTGCCAACTGTTCAGCCTTTCTATTTTTCATGTATTGATTAAACTATAAACTGTGCTTTTATTGTCTTAAGCATTTCATTTAACAGAACTTCTATATATTGAATGCAAACTTGCTTATCTAAATCATGTCTAAATGACTCTTCTTGATGGTAAGGATGCATGCGATACTATTTTATGTCAATAAATGAATT
>VDFB02000363.1:165541597-165612840 GCA_007258455.2 Sequoia sempervirens
GATCATTTCATGTAAAAATGTTAGTGATGACTCTTTGCTTGATGTTAAAGAGTGATCTTCATGAGGAGGATGGTAGTCATGATGCCATGTGTAACTCGTACCATGGTTCAGTGGGAGTTGTTGGCAGTGATATGGATGCATCATTGGTAAGGTTATCTTCATGTGATTGGGGATATGATTTTTTCTTGGTTTAGAGTGGTTGCTATTATGTCATTGTTTACTCTTGATATGCATTTAGAGTTTGGCATGGTACTTGTTCTCTTGAAACTAGGATGTATATATGTTATGGTGCATGTAATCTCCTAGTAGGAGATGGTTATATCATGTTGTCATGTTTATGTTCCTAATTCATGATTGCATCTTTGGCATTGATCTTATGTAGTTCTCTTAAGTATTGGGTACATTAATCATTTGCTTGATTACTTCATGATAGTGCTATGTTACATTTGGAGTTTGGCATACATTGGTTGGATACAGGTCCTCATGGATACTTGGAGAAATAGGTGAGGCTTGATTTCTCTTATGGTAAGAGATATATGTTGGAATAGTTACTTGTAAGAAAAACTATTTTCAACAGTAAAGACCGAGAAGCCTACACCTTGGTTGGACATGAGTTCAACACACTCGATGGTTTCACATGCCTCCAAAGAGGTAGTTTGGATATAGAGACTTGGTAAAGGTATTGGTTTTAATTGCAAGTAAGTTAAACTTGAATGTGATAGTCAAAATGCTATTTTTTTAGCCAAAAATCCTATGTATCATGCTCGTACTAAGCATGTTGATGTTCAGTATCACTTTGTGTGAGAAATGGTTGACAGTGGGAAGGTATTAATTGAGAAAGTGACACTTTAATTAATGTTGCAAATTATCTTATGAAACTATTTCCTACAGATAAGTTCTCTTGGTTTTAATCATTTGCTTGGAGCTTCATGATTATTCAGGTTGCATTTGAAGTTGGCATGGATTGATTAGTTGGTGTAGGAAGACCATTTGCCTTGAGTCCTGTACTTGATTTATAATAATGATTCCTTGTTTAGAATAATTTCAATGTATAATGTCAAGTGGGAGAATGTTGGGAATAAGATGCCATTTAATTGAAATCCTAAACATTATTTCATGTATCTCCTAAGTCCTTGGAAAGTGTTCCCCAACACTAAGATTAGAAAGAGATTAAATTTGAATGAAATAAACATGTTAATTGACATTTGTAATTAATTATAAATGATAAGAACATGTGGGGACGCCCATGAAGAGATCCTACAAAATAGGAGCACATGGGGCACCCACATGGAAGGCGGAACTCACCTTGAGTTAAGTTAACTATTTGGAGTAAAAAATAATACTTTAGTAATGCATGTAAAGATCCTAGAAGTTAGGGATTGATGTTTACATCATGTAGTTCAGTTTAGTTTAGTTCAGATGAGTTCAATTCAATTCAATATCAATTCAGTTTAGTTATGGTTTAGTTATCTTCAGTTACATGTAGTTCGTTTTAGTTGAATGCTAGTTGAATTCAGTTGACTTGGAATGCATGACTAATGACTTGGGTTGCATGACAGATAATAGGTGATACATTCAGTTAAGTGGGGATGATCAATCATTCATGATATTTGCATGAATGGGTGAGAGATATGTTTCAGTTAACAAAGATTGACTTGGACCAACCTTTGGTGCCCAAGTTGGCATCTTGGATTTAACACTTTTGCATGATAAGATATTTTATAAGGTTGAGTTAAGTGGGCCCATTCTTGGGCGCCAACTTTGAGGATAAGCTTAGAAGATATCTTCAGAATCAACATTGAGTTATGACTTCAATTTGGGATGCCCAAATGGATGAAGGACTTGTTTTGACATTGTTCTTCACAGTAGAACTCTACTTGCAAAGAATAGGCATGGGTTTTGTGAGATAAGCATTGTGCTTTGTAATTGTAAACTCTTTGCAAGGCTCATTATTGTCTATAAATTGCAGCAAGTTGAAGACAGTTTATCAGATTTTATTGCAAGTTGTGAAGAAGAATTGTTGAAGGCGAAGTATCTCAAGGAAGGATTGATAAAGAATTATTGTAATCTTGTTCTAAGGTTAAATAATACAAACATTATTGATTCTTGGTGGAGTTTTTTTTTGAAAGGGTTTCTCCACAGTATATGTTGTGTAATTTCTTTCTTCTGGTCTTATTCTTCTACAATCTTTTGTCTACTTCTACAAATGGTAAAATGAATTAAACAAATAATTATCCACAAAGAAATTGTAACAAAGAACACTTATTTAGATCTACAGTATAATAGTTTTATAATTTTTAAAGCTACATAGTTACCTCCATTTTCAACACTTCTTGATAGTCTTGTTGTCCTAGTCTTTTGTGGAAGTAATACCTGTGAGGAGAAACTTCAGGTGGTTGCATATAAACAATATAACCCTCCAAGCTGGCAGGATCCAAGCTCTAATACCATTGTAAGAATCCTGTCTAGGTTTGATATGAAATTTCACCTATTGTTCTGAATTTTTTGATTTGATTTTCAGAAGTTTGGATTGTATTTTTGATGTTTTGTTTTCATATATATTTTTTCCATGATATGAAGATGGAAAGATAACAATATGACATCCAAATAGTGCCAATAGATGACTGAAAATGAAGTAAACAACAAGCACACAATTCCAGATTTAAATTATAGAACCACTTAACATTCTAGAACATATCCAGATGATGAAGCTTGACAACTTTATTGAAATGATGATGGCTTATTACAATACATAATTTTTTATTTTTCTTTCAAACTTACATATGCATACAAGAATGATCAATAAGACCTCCAAATATTCAAACAATCCTCCAACAGTAATGTAATGTTGTGCTCCTTTTTTGGCCACCTTAGGAATGATGGAATATTGTGAAGAAAGGAAGACAAACCCCAAAAAAGTGACTAATATAAAATTTGTCTCGAAGTCTGAAGACACTCTCTTGCCAAAATAGACCCAATAAATCCTCAAATGCTAATTGGTTATGTCCTAGAATGAGGTGACTAGGGTTTGGAATGAAGATATTCCTTTATAACCCCAAAATATGCCAATCAAACCCTTTGCTATGTGATTGTAATAAATTTATAGAAGTCTAATATAAAATTCAGAATGTTAAAATATGTTGCTTATCACCAAAAACACCTCCAAAAGCTAGTCGCTCCACCTACAAACCCTTGCTTGAACTTTATTGATGAAAATATGATCAAGTAACATTCAAATCTAAATAATATTGCCTTGAATTTGCATTATATCTTCAAACCCTAGTTGATTATTCTTTCTTCCTTGAAACCCTAGTTGCTTGAAGCCTTCAACTCCTTGAAAAACTGGGAAATAAGATCAATAATGGATCCTAGGTGAATGTATCTCTCAAAGTAGAATGAATTTTTGTCCAAACCACAAATTTCTAAGGGTTTTCATCCTTTGAAATAATTGAACCTGTTATGCATAGCTGAAATAAGAGAATTATCAAGTTTTCCAAAATAACATAATAAGCCTTGGAAGGAATAGAGGGCCTTTTCTAATAATTTCTTACACAACTTTTGGAATCACATTATGTGATTTTTAATAAAAAAAATTCTCCAAGTCCAAAAGTGGGTGTCCCCCCTTCATGGGAATTTTTTTTTTTTTTAATTTCTTCACTTTATCCCACTTAGAGTCACTTTAATATTTTTTATTTTATTTTTTAAAAGTGGCTTTAATATTTTATTTTCAAAAAATTGACTTTATAATATTTTATTATTTTATTTAAGTCACTTTTAATTAAATTAATTAAAAATAAAGTAATCATTTTGATTTATTTTTTGTGGACAACTTTATAAATAATTAATTTAATTATTTTATTCTTGGCCAAAAATTGGGGACATTACAAAACCATTCATCATCACAAACATTAAAAATATTAAGTTTCCACAATCCATCTTGTTGTTTGAATAATTTGTTGGATTTGGTTTTGTTGTCATTTTTTTCCATCAGGATGAAAGAGAGTTGGAGGAGAAATGGTTTGTTGCATACCAATATAAGCTAAAAAGAGAGATGGGAGAGAGGGATGGTGGCACTCAGTTTGAGGTCAAAGGATGAGTAAGAAAAATTCAAAGCTAAGAAAACAAGAGGAGAAGAGAAAGGAAAATGCAATTAACTCAATAGAGGAGGAAAACACCCTTAGAGAAAAATGAAATCATTTGAAAATAAAAATAAAAGAACATGGATTTAAGAAAAAAGAAAATAAACAAAATATAAATAATTGTAATAAATAACAACCTTTACAAGCCTATTTTAATTGAAAATTTTGTTAGAATATTAATCTTTACTTGATACAGGTTATTATTTAATAAAAAAATCAATTTTTTTTACTCTTAACATTTTTAAAGTATTAATAAAAATACTTATGTTCTGCGATAGGTTTTTTTTTCGGCCTTGCTTCGCCATTTCTCTCAGCACTTTGCTTTAACCCCTCTTTATTTTTAAATCTAGTTTAACTAACTTCTTTTTGGCCAGCCTTGCTTTTTCTTAAAACCCTAATCGATTCACAATATTTTCTCTTAAAAAGTTCTAAAGTAAGAATGTTCGGAATGATATAAAAGATTTTAAAAAAATCTAAAGAAGAACTAAAGCTTTTACTCTTTTTTATCCAAAGATTTGTATAAAGCTAAAGAATCTTTTACTCGTTTTTAATATAATAAAGAGTTGCCTACTTTTCAAGGTTTAAAAAAAAAATGATTTTTAAAAAAATATTCACTTCATATTTATTAATTTATAACGTAATTTTAGGTATTAGTTCTAAATTAATATTATATAAGTTTAGTAAATTTTCATAATTTATATTCTTAATTTAATTTTAAATTTAAATCAATTATATATATATATATATATATATATATATATATATATATATATATATATCAATTTATACTTTCGTTATTTAATTATATAGTTTGTTTTAGATTGATTATTTTACAAATATAAGGCATTTATTTTTGTCTAACTAAAAGGAGATTATTTTCTAATCAAAAGGGTTTTTTTTTCAAACAATTGTTCTATTTCATATAGTAAAGTCTTATTGTACAATTAAATTTGTTTACAATGTCTACTTCAATTCCTGAAATTAAGTTGAATTCTTCTAACTATCATTCTTGGAAAACTCATATCTCTTTTATTTTTTGTTTTAAACATCTTTTGGATGTTGCTATGGATTCCAAATCGAAACTAGATCCGTCTACATCTAAAGATGAACAAGAAAAATGGAGGCTCAAAAATGAGGAAGCCCTTGGCCTCATAGGTATTTCCATGTCACCCGAACTATATGTTGACATTGGGACATATACAAAAGCCTATAAAGCATGGGACAAACTCAAGACTATTTATGATAGTTCAAATGAATCTAGAAAGATTCAACTTCAAGACCAACTTGAGGATATAAGGTATTCTGATTTTAAATCTATGGATGATTTTCTATTAAAATTTGATGCTTTGAATAGTCAATTGCATGGTTTAGGAGTAAAATTAGAAGATCTTAGATTAATTTATATTATTCTTAAAAATTGTCTTCCTAGGCAATTTCAACAATTTATTACTAATATTCATGCTCAATTAGCTATTCATTCTTTAGCTACTCAATTAACTTATGATATTTTTCACAATTTATTAAGACAGGAAGAAGCTAAGTTAATTCAATTCGGTAATCTTAAATCTAATGAACATACTTTTTTGTCTGATCATAAGCTAAATTTTAAGCATCATTCTAAACAACATTATCATACTAATCCTCATTATAATAATGATAATGATCCTAAAAAGTTTAACTCTTCTAAGAGACCTCATTGCACTTATTTTAATAAGGATGGTCATTGGAAAAATACTTGTTTTAAGAAGCAAAATGAGAAAAATCCTATCAAGAAAAATAATCAACAACAAAATAAGTTTTATAATCATAAATTTCATAACAATGAAAATCAATCTAGACGTTCGTTTACTTGTACTTTGAATGTTTCTTGACCTCTTGAATGGGTTATTGATTCAGGTGCATCTCAACATGTTACTTCACATAAATAAGTTTTTGAGTCTATGCAACTTGATATGTCTAATGTTCCTCTTCAACTTGCTAATAATCATACTTGTAAAGTAGAAGCAATTGGAGATGTGAATGTTCCTAATGGTAAATTGCATGATGTTTTATATGTTGCTGAATTAAAGACTAAATTGCTTTCAGTTGCTAAGCTTTGTCAAAATTATAAAATAGAATTTTACAAAGATATGTGCTATGCTATTGATTCAAAACAAAACAAGGTCATTGCTAATGCTAAATTAGACAATGATAATTTTTTCAAATTTTATGAGTTTGCTCAATCTAGATGCTCTTTAATATCTACCATTGATTTTAATGTTTGGCATGAAAGACTTGGTCATATAAATGCTAAAAATATTGCTTTAATGAAAAATCTTAATATGGTAGATAGATTGTCTAGTATTGTTCCATCTAAAATTGTATGCATAGGATGCATGAGTGGTAAGATGCATAGGGAGACCTTTCTACATAGTCAATCATGGAGGGCAACTCATAAGTTGCACCTAGTTCATAGTGACCTTTTGGGACCCATGGAGAGTAACTCCATCCAAGGATCAAGGTATGCAATTACTTTTGTTGATGATTATTCTAGAAGAACTTGGATCTATTTTCTTCATAGTAAGGATCAAGTTCTTGATATATTTTTTGAATTTCATAAATTTGTTGAAAGGCAATCTGGTTTTAAACTTAAAACTCTTAGAATTAATAATGGTAAAGAATATGTGAACGATGCTTTTAATAGTTATTTAAAATCATTTGGTATTAGGCATGAGCTAACTATTCCTTATACACCTCAACAAAATTGTGTAGCGGAAAGGAAGCATAGAGCTATTGTTGAAGTGGCTAGATGTATGTTACATGCTAAAAATATGTCTTATAAATTTTGGGCAGAAGCTATGTTTTGTGCTACTTACATTATTAATAGGAATCCTACTAAAGCTTTAAAGGATATAACTCCTGAAGAAGCTTGGTCTGGTAGGAAGCCTAATCTTAAGCATTTAAGAATTTTTAGTTCAATTGCTTATGTTCACAAACCTAAAGAAAAGAGGTAAAAATTAGATCCTAAATATTCTTATCATATTTTTTTTGGTTATGATGAACATTCTAGAGCTTATAGAGTTTATAATCCTCTTTCTAACAAATTTAAAGTTGCTAGAGATGTATGCATTGCTGAAAATGGTGTTCATGATTGTTCTAAAGTGCATGATATTGAATCTTCTCAAAATAAAGTTATTGTTGTGGAGGATAATCCTCAAGTTGAGTCTTCTCTTAACCCTCCTAATGCATTTCTTACTCATAGTGATAGTGATAATGAAAATGTTGAAATTTCTCCTCATGATTCTTCTTCTAGTGATGATACTACTACATTTAAAAGAAGGCCTAAATGGTTTACTAAACTTATGCAAGAAAGTGAATATATTTTAGCTATAATGAATCAATCTAGAAAGGAAAATTATTGTAATTATGCTTTGATGTCTAATGTTATGCATTCAAATGATCCTCAAACTTATGAACAAGCTAAAGATTAAACTCATTGGAAAAAGGATATGCAAGAAGAATATGATATTTTAATTGCTAATAAATCTTGGGATTTAGTTTCCTTACCTCAAGGTAAGAATCTTGTTTCATGCAAATAGTTGTATAAAACTAAGGTTAATGAAAATAATGAAGTTAGCAAGTTTAAAGCTAGATTATTTGCTAGGGGCTTCTCTCAAATTGAAGGTTTAGATTATAATGAAACATTTGTTCCAGTAGCTAAAATGTGAACTATTAAATTAGCTCTTGCTTTAGCTTCTCATATGCATTGGCCTATTCATCAAATGGATGTTAAAAGTGCATTTTTAAATGGTGATTTACATGAAGAAATTTATATGTCTCAACCTTTGGGTTTCATTAAGGAAGGTAATGAAAATCTTGTTTACAAATTAAATAAATCAATTTATGGTTTAAAACAATCTCCTAGAAAATGATATTCTAAGAATAATGCTTTCTTTTTATCTCAAGGTTTCATTAGGAGTAAAAATGATCCAAATTTATATATTAAGAATAGTGAAAATGATATTGTGATTATTATCTTATATGTTGATGATTTAATTATCACTTCTAGTTCTAACAATTTGATTAGTGATGTTAAGTCTCAACTCAATCAACAATTTCAAATGATTGATTTAGGCCTATTACATTATTTTTTGGGTATGCAAATTTGGCAAACACCTAAAGGTGTTTTTCTTTCTCAACAGAAATATGCTTCAGATCTCTTAGATAGATTTAAAACGAATGATGCAAAGTGTGTTTCTACTCCTTGTGAATTAGGAACTAAATTAATGGTTGATATGGAAACTCCTTTTGTTGATCCTACTTTGTATAGGCAATTAGTTGGTAGTTTGAATTATTTAACTCTTACTAGACCTGATTTTTATTTTAGTGTTGGTTGAGTTTCTAGATTTATGTCTAACCCACAACAAACTCATTTTAAAGTTGCAAAAATAATTTTAAGATATGTTAAAGGTACTCTTAATCTTGGTCTTTTTTATGATGCAAATTGTGATTTTTCTTTAAAGGGTTATACTGATTCAAATTTAGGAGGTGATCCCAATGATGGGAAATCTACTTGTGGTTATTGTTTCTTTGTTGGATCAAGTGCAATCTCATGGAATAGTAAGAAACAACAATCTACTTCTCTTTGTTCTACAAAAGCTAAATATAAAGGTTCTACAAATGCATCTAAAGAAGCATTATGGTTAAGAATATTACTTGAAGAATTGGGTCTACCTAAAATGGATCCTACTCCTTTATATTGTGATAATCAAAGTGCTATTGCTTTAGCCAAGAATCCAATTTTTCATGCAAGGAACAAGCACATTACTCTTCAACATCACTTCATTAGAGAGCACATTGAAGCCAAGCAAATTTCTCTTTTGTATTGTAAAGGTAAAGATCAAGTGGCAGATATTCTCACCAAAGCTCTTGGTAAAGATAAATTTCTCTTTCATTGTAAAAATCTAGGATTACAACCCATTGAAGGGCTTGATGTAAAATCCCCAAGTAAAGCTTAAGGGGGGGTGTTAGAATATTAATCTTTACTTGGTAAAGGTTATTATTTATTTGTAGCTCCTCCTTAAGAGGCTTTTGACAACTTGCACACACATAGATGAATGGTGGCATTTATTGAGTTTGGAGTTACTTTCTAATTCTAACTCGTCTTCTCACCTCTATATATTGAGGTGTCTCTCCTCTCATTCTTTATTCAAGCAAGCAAGCTTAAGGCTTAAGTGCTCCCTCTCTCTCTCTCTCTTTGTATCATTCTTAGGCATTTTTCCTCCATTCATAATATTGGGGTTTTTTCTTGTTTTTTCCCCTTATCAAAATCTTGTGTCTCCTTTACATTTTGTGGTGGTTGGTTTGGCTACTCCATCTTTGGTAATATTTTTCCTTCAAACAATGCTCATTAATTAGTTATTTCCTTTGCTCAATTTATTTTTTCCTTTCAAAAATAGATAATAAAAGGAGGAAACTATTTTAAATTTGAGAACATTTGCAAAAAATATACTTATATTATTAAAAGTTGTAAATAGTGTAACAATAGCCAAATTTTAAAAATATGCAATTGAAATTGTTGTAAAGAACCAACCTTGTATATTTTAAATTTAAAAAATAAAAATTATACCAGCATATAAATATTATAAGGGTGAATAATGATGAAAATAATGCAATTTTTAGGATATGCAAATATAATTTATTTGTAAAAGATTAATATTTTTTTTTTTTTACAAAAGTGGCAAGCCACTATAATATATTAAATATATATAAATAAAATATTACAAACCTAGTTCAAGCGAGCATATTGGTAGGAAAGAACTAGGAAGAAAACCTCCAATTGTAGCTCAATTAGATACAAAATTGATAAAAAAAATCATCCCAATAATTGGGACCCATCAAAATTCTTACAAATTCATCTCAGTGATAAGGACCCATAGCATGGTTTTACATTGACATTAAAACAATAAAATTTCAAACTTATAGCCCTCTAGAATTTTTACTATTACAAAATGACATAACACCGATGATGGATGAATCCATACTTGATAATATCCCAAATAGCAAATAAGTGACCCAAAAAACAAAACTGAAATGAAACTGATAATTATTCCTCTATTTGATCACCACCTTGCACAGAGTTATCATCCTGGGCTTCTGCAACCTCATGCAGACCCAAGTCATTTGCAAAGAAATTAAAGCCAATTATCAGCTCCTTGTTACTCTTTTCCATTGGCAAAAGACAAAACCTTGCATTCTAATTTTGGTGCTCACCAACAGCAGGGAGAGGTACACTTTTCCATGGCACCGTTTCTTCTTTTATTGCAACTGACGCGGGAATAATATCTTCAACCTCCAGATTGTCAGAAGAAATGATGTGAAGATTAGAATTATGCTCACACGGGAGAGAAATTGACTAGTATTTTTCTTTGATGTCAAAGGCCATAGCTAGACATAGGCACCTACAATTTTTCCTTAAAACTTTCAACAAAACACTATCATTTTTTGTATTGCAGAGCAATTCTAACTGCTTCAAAGATTTCATCAAAACCCTGCCTATTTTTTATATACTCCCTAGGAAATACATCCACTATATACCCATTCCCAGAGAAAAAATTATACCCTTGCACTACTTTTAACAGAGCATGATTGCCAAGCATCTGGGGTCTAACAAATTTAACCACAATTGGTTCGACCTCTGCCAGAGATTGAAAAAAATCCAGAGTATTTGAAAGAAACACTGAAAGTACCTGTGAAGGATAGATTATACGCCTGGCTCAAGGGCTAGTGATTTCAACACCTAGAATCGACCTTACTACCTCCTCCACCCTAGGACATGATACATTAAAGATTAAAGACATGTTTGTGTGAGAAAAGTTCTCCTAAAATGGACATTCCCAATATTTCACTAGACAAAGCACCCTAAAGTTCCACAGTTGTGCCATCATTTTGATGTTTCTTTGCACACAGAAAGCTCGACTCTTAATTCTCTAGTGACCTCCAAAGAAAGTGACAATGCTTTTGGATGAAAAGAGCCAAATATACTCGCTATTTAAAGGAAAATTAAACTTGTTAACTACATTGATATCGAACATGGCCAAATATTCGACAAGATTTTTTCCTCCATTCGGCTTGTGCGAAGTCATTTCTCCTAGAAATTTAATAAATTCTCATAGCAAATGAGGGAATATGATTATCTTCAAATAAACTTCGCATTAGAGAAATTAAAAAAGATGAACAAGTGTCCATCTACAGGGGCTCGTGGTAGTTCCATATTGTGTCCTTCATTTGATAAAACTAAGGTTAGGTGATGTCAGTACTGGTACTACAATCAAATGAGGGGAATCATTACACATTAATCTTGCTAGCCATGTTAAAAGATAACACGAACTAGAAGGAAAGTCATCATTATATGTTAACTCTTGCCCATCAAAATGTTAAAAACTCAATGTTTGGAGATCGTATGACATCTTGAAGTGTGTGAGGTACATTCACCAACATCACAAACAATCATAACTTAATCACTCCCCTCAGCCAAGCTAATTGAAATTTCCCATAAGTATATAAAGCCCAAATTATGGGAAAATCATGCATCTAAAGGGGCCCAATTACCTATGAGCATCAGTGCAAATTAAAAGTCTCCTATTTTGAAATATTGATAAATGAAGATTAAACAAGATTTAGAATGTCCTTTTTTCCCTTATGGTCCACGTAAAGTGTTATTCCTTCATGCAAATTTATTGCATTCAACTGAATGATTTCCTCTAGCCTCTTGATTTATTAGATTAATCAATTGAGGGAAAACACTTAACTGGCTTGTGTCATGTAAAACCTTAATCTTCGTAGCCTCACTCCCCAAGTTTGCAAGAAAATATGCTACCTTATTGCCTTCTTTGTAAGTGTGAGAAATTATGGAGGCGTTGAGCTTATCTACCAGTGCCCATGCTTTATGTAAAATATATCTCAAATTCTAATTTTGAATCTTTCTTTCTCTACATGCATTGATAATTATCATTGAGTCGCCTTCTATATGAAGATTTGAAATCCCCATTTGCGATGCCAATTCCAATCCCAATAATAATGCTTGTGCTTCTGCACTATTATTTGTGCCTTGTTTTAAATGGATTGAAGAGGCTTCCAAAACATTCCCAGATGAATTTCTGATGCAAATGCCTGCCCCTGACTCTCCTAATTCACCTTTAGATGCCCCATCAAAATTTAATTTAACAAAACCCTCTTGAGGTGGGATCCATTTGACTAATCTTCTGTCAGCTTTAGGGGTACTATTTTTTAGTAGACTACCATCAAATGGTAACTTGATACCCTTCCAATTCATCAAAATAAAGTTGTCCCAATTTGTGAATAATGAATTAGTCAATTTCTCTTTTTGGACACATGTATTAACCCCTTCTGATATTTCCTTTTCAATTTTCATCATTAACAACTCAACTAAATTTTTTTTTTAATTTTTCTGAATATTCTCATGTTTCTTTCCCACCAGACGTTACATACAATGATCACTGGGATTATATGCCAAATACATGTGAAGAATGAGGATTGGTATAATAATGGCCAACTTTGAAAAAGGTCCCAAAGCATATTTGGAAGGGGATTAAAGAGATATAGCTTATTCTTAATAAAATTCCAAAATTGATTAGCAAAATTACACTGTAAGAGTAAATGATTTTCTATTTCAAACTCTTCTTCGCATAGCGGGCACTTGAATGGATCCACAACTTTAGTTTGACTAAGCAAGACTCACTTGTTAGAATTATTTTTTGTAAGGAAAGCCACACAAAGCTTCCTGCTTTTGGTAAAACTTTGTTATTCCAATAGAAAGTAAATGCATGTTGGGGTTGTTAACTATGTTTAAATTGGCTTAAAACTGCATATCCTTCCTTCATAGAATATGACCCTACTTGTGAGGCTGCCCATATTATTTTATCTGGTTTTGTAGATAAATAAACTATTCTTTCCTTCATAATGTTGCAAAAAATATTAGATTGTTGTGGGTTAATAAGACTACTTGAAGGTTTTTTCCTCACAACTTTCCTAGTTAAAGAACTCAATGTTTGTACATAGTCTAACAAGTTTTCACCTCAAGCTTACATCAAGATAGAATTGTTCTTACCTCATGTAAATCCTGATTTTCTGTCAATGGAGGTTTCCCATTCCATGAATCTACCTAGAACTTTACACTCTACCCATCATTTGCCTCCCAAGATGAAAACTTAGTGATAAGGTTCCTACTATTTAGAATGAAATTCCAAATAGCATATCCCTTTGGAGGGTTTGCCACTGTTAAAATTCTTGTTGGATTTTTTGTTGTCTAAATATTTGACTTGCATTATTCTAGACCATTTATCCTCTAGATTGGAATACATTTTCCATGCAAGTTTGGCCCCAAATTCTTTATTTCTCCATGAGAGATTTTGAACTCCAACCCCCCCTTGTTTCTTTCCTTTTGCTAGACCTTCTAGAGAAATGAGGGGTACTTTTTTTCTGCTCATCAATGTTACCTTTCTAGAGAAAAGATCTTATTATCTTTTCAATTTTAGAAATTATAGATACATGAGATTTATGGACAACCAGGAAATAGTTTGGAATTGATGCTAAAACTAATTTGATTAGGAGAATTCTTCTTGAGAATGATAACCACCTAGATTTCCATATTAAAATTCTCGACTTAAGTCTATTAATTACCTTATCCCAATAATGAGCTTTGTTTGAACCTTTAAATAAATGGATCCCTAAGTAGGTAAAAAGCAATTCCACTTCCTAAAATCCCAAAATCTTCACTATTTTATTCTTCAAGTCATCAGGACTATTTAAAATATAGATCTTGGATTTTTCTATATTAATATTTTGTCTGGAAGCTAATGAATATTTGTCCAGAACCTCTTTGACCTATTTAGTTTCCAATAATGTTGATTTTTTTAAAAGGAGAGTATCATCAGCAAAGAGAGTGTGTGTGACTGAGATACTTGAATTTTCTATTTGCACTCCTTGCCATAAATGTTGATTATGTGTGAGCAGAATGAATCTACTTAAGGCTTTTGCCATAATAATGAAAAGAAATAGTGAAAGTGGATCTCCTTGCCTAACACCTTGTGTGACACTAAAAAATCCTATTGGATTTCCATTTATGATCACTGAAAACTTGGCCCCAGATCAGCAAGACATTATCCACCTACGCCATTGAGAGAAAAACCCAAACTTTATCAAAACCTTACTAAGGAATTTCCAATCTACCTTATCATAAGCTTTCATCATGTCTAACTTCACAATGAAAGAGGGAAACTTTGACGTTGATATTGTGTGCAACACTTCATGTGCGACAATTTCTCCTTCATACGTCTCCCTTCCAGGGACAAAACCTCCTTGCTCCTAAGAAATAATCCTTGGTATGAGTGGTTGCAATCTCAAATAAATTGCTTTCGTGAATATTTTGTAAACTCTATTACATAATGAAATAGGCCTAAACTCAGCAAATGTTTTAGGCTCTTTGACCTTTGGAAAAATTGCAATATTAGTTACATTAAATTTCCTAAACATAGATCCAATTCTTCTAGAATCTTCAAGTGCCCAGAGAAGCTCAAAACACAAAAATCCCAACATTTTTGAAAAAATAGGGTCGTGAATCCATCAAGACCAGGCGCCTTATCTAGTGGAAGTGAGAAAACTACATATTTCAGTTCCTCCATGGTGAAAGGTCTCATAAGCAGGTTATTGTCTTCATTATTGATAAGATGAGGAATTGTGTTCAACAATTTGTGTTCATCATTAATTCTATTGGCATCTGTGCTTGGCGGGGTAGATAGAAGTTCTGAGAAAAAATTAACACCTTCATTATTAATGTCTTATTCCTTTGTAAACCAGTTTCCTATGGAGAGTTTCTAAATTGTTTGAATTGATTTTGCTTCCTTTTTGATCTGTGCAGAAACATGATTTTTTTTTTGTTACAGTCTCCCTCTTTTAACATAATTCACGAGACTTTTGTCTCCAATAGACCTCTTCTCGTGCACATAACTCCTCCCATTCCTCTTGTAACCTCTCATGTTTATCATAAAAGGAAACATCCAACCCATTTTGAATTACACTCTCATGGACTGTTGTTAGTTCTTTGAACACTCTATCTTTCTATTGGAAAATATTTTTGAAAACTTGCTTGTTCCAGATTCTTATTTGTTGCTTCACAAAATTCAATTTTCTATGAAATTGAAACATTTTGGTACCTTGTTGATATGGAGCATTGATCTACCACTGCTTCAAAAGCTCCATGAACTGAGGGTGTCTGAACCACATACTTTCAAATTTGAAAGATAATTTTTCTCTTGGGATAGTTATGTTTGATATGTTTAGACAAATCACATAATGATGTGATCCAAGATATGGCAAGATTTCTAAATTTAGATTATGCGATGAAGTGAGACAATTAGGATACACTAAAAACCTATCTATTCTTTCAGCTATTTGAAGGAAACCTTTCCTTTTATTGGTCCAGGTGTATTTTCCTATAACTAGTTGAATATCCCTTAGAGCATTAGATGTTATAAATAGACTAAAATCTGACATCACCCTTGGTGGTGGACTTATTCCCCCACTCTTTTCTTGCAAAGAAGTTATTGCATTAAAATCCCCTACTAACACAATTTTCCCACTATGGATCAAGCCTATTTTCCTTATGATTTCATCCCAAAGATTCTTCTTATCTAAAGTAGTAGGGCCGTAAATGTTTGTAAGCAAGAAGTGTAGGTCAAACTTTGTTGCCTCTACAAGCTACCAATAATTCTCATTTTTGTACGATTTGACAATTACCGACTTTGGATTCCACAAAATCACTAGACCTTCTGATGCCCCTTGAGTTGGTGAATGTGTTGATGCGCATCTGGTCCATTTCTTTATTAAGGATTCAAATACATGTATTGAAGTATTCATTTCCTATAGAAGAAAAATGTTTGCTCCACAAGCATCTATTAGTTGCTTAATGCGAGCATGTTTTTCAGGGCCATTGATGCCTGTGACATTCCATGAAGAGATCCTCATTGTGCCTGAGGAGAGCAACATGCTCTCCTCGACCTCTTGTTTGACATGGATTCAAAAATTATTTTTTCTACCCCTACCTCTATTTGTTCCTTCGTCTTGGTGAGGTTTTATTTTCTGCCTCTCTTCCCAGGGGATTTCTTAACTGAAGGTTGAAATGGAGGTTGTAAGGGTTTTGTTAAAATCTACCACTTTAGGAAACTCCCCTTTTATTTTCTTTTCAGGAAGTTTTGTTTCTAGCAGGCTATCCATTTATGTTTCTTCCTGAGATACTTGGCCTACCATTTCCAACATATATTGAGCATTTGAAGTCTTTGTAGTAACCTCTTACCCTCTCATTTCCTTTTCTTGTTGAAGTAAACCCACAATATTTCCTATCCCTATAAATCTGACAGAAAACTGCTTTACCAAAATTCTTCTTCCACTACAATTTCATCAAATAAGTTTGAGCCAATTGAAAACAACATCTTGTTTGCCAAATACTCAAGTTCAATATCAGTAATCCTCTTTGTTGTGTTTAGTGGGAGCCATTAGTGCCCCCAGTCAAAAATAGACAACTCTTGAATGACCACTTGACCCATCTATGAATTATCATTAAATGACCAAGTAGTTAAATGATCCCTCGTGCCTTGAAACATTAGCTTCTTCACTATTTTTGCTATTTGGTGTTCTAAGCTTAACTTTACCATAGGAGAGTATAAACTGAGTGAGAAGCTAGAGAATTTTTTTATTAATCTCCATATTTTTTTTGGCACTTTAAGCTTCAACACAACTTTTTTATTTGCTCTAGAGTTTATGGAAAACCCCTACCTTGTCCCAACTTCTTGCCTTTTTCTCTTGTGCATGTGATTTTTACCATTATTGATCTCTTGATCTGACCTTTTTTGAATAAATTGCTCATTTTGTACACATGCACCCAATTTTGAAACAGGGGAGTTGATCTGGCTACATTGTTGTACACCACTTTTAGAATTGACCATGTGATTAGTATTTGATGAAAGAGATCCTGACATGCATTGGGAAGAGGAATGGCCTATGGTATGGCATTGAGAACAAGTAGTTTCAGGAGATTCACAAAAAAATTGTTAATGCCAAATGCCAAACTTTAAGATTAGGTGAATATGTCGTGGGAATTCCTTAGTCGTATCAATGAGAGCACAAGTTCTTATGGGTTTTGAAGGGTTTTTAAAAAAATCCTTGTCATGCATGGGGAAAATTCCTACATGGTTAGCTATTGACTCAACCAAGTTCAGTTCCCTATATTCAAGTGGTAAAGAAGGCATTTGGAACCAAAAGGAAACAAATCTAAAGGAAGTATCTTCTACTTTGAAATTTGGAATCTATGGTTATATGCATAACCCTAACCCTTGGAAAACCCATGATTTCACTTTGAATACTACATCTTTGTGAATTTTGCTATAAAAAATGACTACAAATATGCCCTTTTCAAAATTCAAATAAAAAATTTGTTGCACCCCTTCCCAATCATCATAAATCAGATCTTTTAATTGATCTAAAGGAAGATTTAGGTTCCAGAACTTGCAAATTAGGGCTTTATCCCTTAGATCTTGAATTTGAGCTTGCAACATACTTTCTGGAAATGTGATTTTGATAACATTGCGATCTCCTGAAGGAAGATTTTTGGCCTCTTGTTGATCAATCATGTTATTGAGATTCATTTTCTTCCTTCTTTGAATCCTTGTGCCTCCACACTTGCTTGAGTACTCATTTTTTCTTTGACCCCTTCTTCTTATTGTTCTTTGATTTTTTCCCTTTGTGAGCCCTTTGATTAATCTAAACTTGAGCATCTTCTTTAATACTCTTTTGAATGTGAGGCCTGCTTTGAGGTTCTGGATTGAAGGGATCGCCTTGTTGGTCAGTAGTCATTGCATGAGAGTCATTTTGTTGTCCCCTGTTCTTCAATAATGAAGCTTTAAACCCTCGCATATTTCCTTGCAGTTTAGGTTTTTCTTGTTCCTAGACATTTCTTACTTTCAAATCTACCACAAGCTTTTGAGTCTCAATGTTTTTATCAAGCGGCTCTTTTGAACCCTTATTTTCCTGCTCTGGAATCCATGTGTCTTTAGCTTGTGATTCTTTTGAGCCTTTATTTCTGGATGACTTTAGGTCTACCTCTGCTTCCTGATATGACCATTGCAAAAAAGTTGATTCTTTCTCATAACATTTTTTCTGAAAGTCTCTGTTAAACAAGGTATCTCCTTCATAGATGTCAATGATTGGTTGACCATTTCTATTTGAAACCCTATGGGGTGGCACTAGCGCCCAGTTAGGACACGAAAAATGATGCCTTTTTCTATATGTTTTGTTTGCATGATGCCTTCCCAGATCGCCTGTGGGACCCCAAGGTTGATATCTCTGGTTACTGTGAAAAGTTCTGCCATGAGGGTGAAGAAACATGTCGGTTACTACAATATAGCCATTAGGCTTCCATTGTTGCCTCACCATTGTTAAGGGTGACAAGTTTTTTACTTTGTTGTAAAAGATTAATATTACAAAGATTAATATAATAATTTATTTGTAAAAGATCAATATTACAAAGATTAATATGTTTTTAGAATATCACAAAAATTGACCACAATGCCAACTTGTGATGACACTAGATGAAGTGAGGATCCAAGTTTCTAAATTAGGACATTATTTTTTATCCTTTGCTAGGCATGGCGAAGGATAATTGTTTGGTGTCCCTATCATAGGATGATAATATTATGAAAATAAATATTACATATAGATGTTGGAATAATAAGGATAATCACTTGATAATTAATCAATCATTAATTAATTATTAAGTCCCTTCTTACTTTATTCACTTAAGTTAAACTTAGGTGTGCTTTTTTATTACCATATTGGGCTATTATAGGTTGAGTTGTCTCATTGCATGAGATAAGAACACTTGTCACAATCTAATCAAATCCTCATTTAGAGTTTTCACTTTTTTATAAGCATTCATTATTGTGCCTTGTAAACATTCCATTCAATTGACAATATAATTACATGTTAATCTCAATTTCAAACACTAGTGTGGATTCAATCATTCTCTCTTGGTTTCATAGCACATCAGTTGCTTTGATCTCTTATATGTGATAGGCATTTTGGTTGAAGTGATTTATGGGATTTGCAGAGTTCACTATTAACTCCAACAATAGATGTTTGATACTTCAAGTTAACAAACTATATACTAACTTCCAATGGTTTTCATTTTCATCTTCTAATTGGATTTTTAATTCTATGGTTCTCCATGATGGGGCAACCCTAAATCTATGCTTTATGGTTTTAATATGGGTGTGGGTGTGGTCCCCAAGGTCACTTTTATCTAGCAAAAAGAAAGCATTCCTTTGAAATATTTACATCTTTCATTAGTATGTACATAAATAAAGAACCTTTTTATTTTGAAATTCATTGGTTCCAATAATGCACACCAAACTATGATTCTTAATATTATTGTCTTTATTCTATTCTTTTATTCTTGTGCCTATGAATGAGTGTGAATCTCTAATTTGCACCTCTTTATTCCACCATTTTGCATAGTTATCTCGGTCTCTATTTTGAAACAACATTCTCCTACATCAAATTATGGATATGAAAACTAAAAAATTTCTTTAGACATCTCTTCATAGACACATGTGCCTTAGAATGGAAAATATAATAGTATTTTATTCCCCAACTATACACCTTCAACACAGTTTTCCAATTTAAGTTTGGATAGCTCTTCCCCTTATTTGAATCATGCCCCTCACAATTGATTCTTAACTTCTTCACTAAAATGAACACCTCAACATGTATTTATGAGATTGATATTTTTAGCATCTTCCAAAATTAGGCATTCCTTTGAGCATTACCTTTGTTCTTTTGAACTTGATCACTCACCTTCCATATATGAGTGTACTCCTATACATATAAATTAGAGCACTTTGTCTAAATACAGGCACATTGTTAACAATATAATTGTGAATTTTGACAAAACTTTTTTTCCTATTATTTTACTCACACCTCAAAGTGGAATATAAAATCTTGCTTTTGAATATACTTTCTCCTTACATTGGCACATGTCAATACTCTGACAATTTTTTTATATCTTTTTTTATCTTCTATTAGCCACACACCTTAATGTAGCTGTACAAAATATACTTGGGTTTGAATACACTACCATGTATTGACACTTATTAAAAGTATTGGAATGAAATCCTAAAAAATCTATTTGCACTTTGCAACCATTATAAAGGACTAAAATCTACAAGAAGATATAAAATTGATGGATATGTTGAATCAAAATTCACCTTATTGTCTTTGTTGAGCCAAATTTGAAACATATGGAATTTTCAAAAGTTGAAACTTATGAATTCCAAATTAAATCCTAATTATATATTTTTCCATGTTTTTACAGGACACCCATCAATACTTTATGACATGTTTCTTTGTTCTCAACTAAAATATATTCTTCTAGACTACTTTGACATTAGTGACTTCCCTCACATGCAAGATTCCAATAATTGATTGATTTATTATTATCTTGATTAATAGAAACAAATGATAGTATTCTAAAATATCCCAAGAAAGAATGCATCCATTGATACCTTCAAACTTATTCTTAAATTTCTATCCATGTACTTCATAATATACCTTTCTTTTGAAAGTTATCAATTATATAATGTTATCCACTTCTTTCTTGAAAATGTTTGCAAGTATTGAAGTGACTAATAAATATTTCTTGCATTTGACTTCTTTTCTATTCTATTTGATGTAATTGAAAACTTGTTTTTATTATTCTTGCAAAAAGAAGAATTGAAGATGATAAAAGGAAAGGAAAAAATACATCATTGAAAATCATTACTATTAGATTTGATAGTATAATGGAGTTTTAACTTGAAATTTGTCATCATATGATTTTTTTATATGGGTACAACAATTGGATCTATTTGTGGACCACAATAGATATTTGCAATGTACAAGAATATAAAAAAATATGGTTTTATAGTAGATTGGTGCTTTACTAGTTAGGCAATAGATTCAAACTATTCTTAAATCACTTAAAGATGAACATTCTAGATCACATTACTAATGAAAAATGTGGTTTTAATAAAAAATAAGAGGAAACACACAACTAAATAACATATACATCACAAATTGGGAAACAAAACACAAAACTAAACTAAATTACTCTTTGACGAGTAGGAGCAATGCATCTTGGAAACTAGATGATTGAGTCTTATAAAAAACTCCCTCTTAGGTTTTCCATCATCTTTCTTGGAATTTGAGAGTTGTGCAAACAAGGCATGACACTCTTCAAATAACTTGAAGTGTTTAAGAAACTTTTTACTCATCAACTCCCAACTAGTAATAGAACAAGTACAAATATGGCAAAACTAATTAGTCATCGTGTCATGTAATATTTTCATAAATAAACAAATTGTGACACTTTCATGTGCCAAGCTTAACACCTACATACAATGGTGAAGGTTGAAATATGCTCATCTAGATGTTTCCATTTCCATAGAAATTTGGGAAAGTTCCTTTGACCCTAAAATAAATTCATGTTTTTCTACAAGAGCTAAAAGACTAGTAGTGTTTCTCCAAAGTATAGGGGAAACACATCAATTATTAGGATTTCCACCATTCCCACAATTTTCACCATTGTTATTATCACCCATTGTCTAAAATGGTTCTTTTCACAAAGATGAAAAAACTTCAACAAGTTCTAGAACTCTTTTAAAATAGTAACCTTTGCTAGGAGGATGCCATATACAAAAGGAGATTTGCTAAACTATGCATACTACTTGATGGTAAGTAAATTTTACCAATTTTTTTCAATTCTAAAGAGAAGGTACAATTTTCCTTCCTATTGCAAGATCAACTTTTATTTCTCCATCTAAGATGGTAACAATTGTTATCTAATGTATAAGACTTTTATTTTGATCAAAAGAAAAGTGGCTCATATTGTTTAATATATCCTCTTGATTCTCTTCAATCAAATTCAAGTTAGGTTGCAAAACAAGAGAAATAAGATACAAAATTATTATTGTGAAACAAAATATAGTTGAAATTGTGTTGGGGATCTCATGCAAGATTGGAGCAATAAATTAAACAAATTTAAACAATTATAATGTAGAACAATATTATAGAATAGAGGAATGAAGTCCATAGACAACATATAAATTTTTTACGTGGTTCACCCTTTGGGCTACATCCAAAAAAAACAATCCAATTTTTATTAATATCCAGCAAAGAATTCAAATTACAATCCACCAGCAGCAAAATAATGCAGTGTGCAACTCACAAAACTTCACAATCTTTCTCTAACTATGTTCTATCTTCTTCATGTGATGTTGTGTGTGCTCAAAACCAAAATTGTGACCACCAAACTTTTTTCATGTGAATCTCCACATTCTCACACAATATTTTGTTGTGGGCTTCCTCTTTAACCTACACACTCTCTATTGCAACTCTTTAGTTTCACGTACATAGCAAGAAAATGTTAGTTGTTTTGGGAAGTTACAAACCATTTTTCTATTGAATTTCAACTAGAATAGTTTACAATTTTTCTTTAATAAAATATAGAAATTTTTACTTCAAGGATATTTCCCGTAGACCCTCAATGTGGGATCCACTCTTGGGCTCTCGTCGAGTGGGTGGTCCCCTTGGACCCTGTAGGAGGGGTACAGCCTCCCTGCATTGCCTTGTTAATTAATTTGGGGGAAAACTATGTCAAAAAAGGTGACCAAAATCTTAACTTGGAGAATGATCAGGCTACACATATTACTAACCTCCCACTTGGAGACTGATTAGGCTCAACACCAAATCATTTCCTTCTTAGATATTGATCCCATAATACCGCCACTAGAATTTACACCCCTAGACAACTGTTTTTATTCCATCCATTTTCAATCTTAAAGACTAACAAAATGTGAAAAGGAAATCATCTTCTCTTGTGTTATCGCCTTCATAAACATATTTTTTCAATTATTACTTGTATTAATTTTCTCTAGCTTTAACTGTTCATCCTCCAACACTAATCGTGTGAAGTGATATCTTAGTTATATGCATTTTCTTTAGAATGAAGAGCATAATTATTAGCAAGATGAATGACACTATGGTTGTCCGTAAATAAATAATTATCAGTCTGTTGCTTGCCCAATTCCTCTAAGAAATATTACAACCAAATCATCTCCTTTCTTGCTTCAGTTGCAACAATATATTCTACCTCTATTGTTGATAAAGCAACAACATTTTGCAACCTTGAAATCCAACTAACTATTGTCCCACCAATAGTAAACAAATAAACTATAGTTTCACTTGATATCAATATCACCTACCAAATTAGAGTCAACATAACCTTGTAGAGAATTGTTTGATCCTCTAGAACATAAATGTTTATTTGTTATCCCTCTCAAATACTTAAGAGTCCATTTCACAACATTTCAATGTTCTATTATGGGATTTCTCATATACCTACTCACAACTCCAACAGCATGTGCAATATATGACCTCATGCATACCATGACCTACACTAAACTACCAACAACTGAAGAATATTAAATATTGGACATTTTTTCTTCCTCCTCTTGTGCCTTTGGACACATCTCCTTGGTCAATTTAAAATGACTAGGAAAAGGTGTGCTAACAACTTTAGCATTTCCATATTAAATATTTTCAACACCTTTTCAACATAATCACTTTGAGATAGAGTTTATTTTATTTTTTCTCTATCCCATGAAATTTTCATACCAAGGATTTGTTTCTGTGCACCCAAATCCAACATATAAAAAAAATTACTAACTTTTGATTTAACTCATTACTGTGCTCCATGTTAGACCCTACAACAAGCTTATCATCAACATATAAACATAGGATAGTATAACTACCACTATCCAAACTTTTAAAATAAACACAATGGTCAAAATGACACTGGGTGTAACCTTGTTTAGCCATAAAACTATCAAATTTTAAATACCATTGCCGAGGTGCTTGCTTTAAACTATAAAAACTCTTTTTTGTTTTGCACGCTAAATTCTCCTTACCTCTGACTTCGTATCCCTATGGTTGCTACATATAAAATTCTTCTTCCAAATCCCCATGGAGAAATGTTGTTTTCACATCTAATTGTTCAAGATGCAAATCTTTTACAAACGCAAGACTTAGAACAATTCTAATAAAAGTCATTTTAACAATTGGAGAAAATATTTCATCAAAATCAATACCTTTTTTCTATGCAAATCCATTTACCATTGTAAGTCTGGCTTTAGTTATTTTCTTGTCTCCTTTTAGCCTATAAATCCATTTATTTAGCAAAGCTCATTTACTTGCAGGTAACTTGCATAAATCCGAAGTCTAGTTTTTCAACAAGGAATCCATTTTTTTTACTCCTCTCTCCACTGTTCTTTGGTATCCACCTACATATCTTCTTTATACCCTTTCAATTCACCAACATCAATTAATAAAATAATATATCATGAAAGAAAAAGTCTTTCAAGAGGTATACTTATCCTTGTAGAATTTCTAATATTCACTAGAGTTTGTGATATTTATTGTTGTTGTTGAGCATGAGGTACCAATGGAATATTACATTCTAGAATACCATCTAGCACCACATATTCTTTTTCTTTCTTCTCATTCTTCTTTTCTTGCAACTGATCTTTATACAAATCTTTCTCATTGAATACAACATTCCTACTTGCAATAAGTTTTTTTATTACCAAAATCCCATAATCTATAACCAAATTCATGAATGTCATATCCAATGAAGGTACACTTTTTAGATTTAGCTTCTAGATTGATTCTATTTTCAAAATCAATATGTGCAAAAGCTTCACAACCAAAGGTTTTTTAAAAAGAATAGCTCATCTTCTTACTTTTCCTTGCTTCCTTTGGAATACCATTGTTGGCCTCCTATAATTATTTTAATAGCTAAGCCTTTACAACCATGATTCAAAGATTGGACATCTAACTTGAATAGCTATTTCAATCATCATGAAGGTGCATTTAACTTGTCAACCTAGGGATGTGAACTTGAAATGGGTTAGCACAATATGTGCACTAGGAACTCAAAGTAGCCATTTCATTCTACAACTAAGGAACACACAATACTGAAAGTAAATTGCTTGAAAAGGAATGAGACAAATGCTAAAAATCAATCAACGACTATCCTAAGCTGAAATGCATAACATGAATAAAAATTTGAGCAACAAATAGGAAACTACTCTGTCTACTTTGGCTACAGGAATAGTCACAGAATAAAATTCTAGTGGCTACAGGAATAGTTGGTGCTAGACTTCTAAGTACTAACAACAAGTAATACTAAACTAAGAAGATGGATTACTCACCAAGTGGGCCCCCTTGGATAACTATCCTTTAAAACTAATGAGAACTCAGATGCTCAAACTCAAAACTTTATTTTATTCACTATGAATCATGAGTACAAAAGAGTAATGTATCTGTATTACTGAAAACTACAGAGTGCAAGTGCAATATCAAATCGTGCAGCCCCATGAAGAAGGAGCATCAGATCATTATTTATACTAACAACTAAACAAGGTAGTGAACACCATGACTGGGAGGATGCCATTTAGGGAAAACTGAGAAAATGGAGCGATGGCGGTTATGCGTGCATGGAATTTGGTCAGACATGTAGGTCCAAACATAGATTCAACACAGTAGTAACGCCTATGCATGCTCGATCATTAAAGTCCACTACAAGGTGGTTACGTTCAGTTGCATGAAGAATCTTCTACCGTCGGCCTCCTTTGAATTGGAGCTATTCCTTTGTTGGATGTTATGGTGCATGCCCAGCTGGTGGTGTCTTCCTCAACTTAGCATATTAAATTTGCATGGTAATGTTAATATGCATAATAACTGCACATTTATAACCACCTTAAGGAACATTCATTAACCACATGCAAAATCAATATAGATAATCCACATAATATGCCAAGTGTCATTAAAGCTTGCAGAGATAGGATTAAGTCCAATGTCAATGGTTTAAGGGAAACATTATGAAAATACCAACATTTAACATTAAAGTCCATGACATCTACTAGCAAATAAACATAGATTCTACCAAAAACTAGGCTCATCACTCCCCCCAACCTAACATTTTGCTAGTCCTCCAGCAGGGGAAGGTTGCTCTTTTGCTTGGTCAAAGCTCTGAAATTTGCAACTGATAGCTGTCCAACATTAGTGGTTGCAGTGTGTGAATCAGGATCCCAATAGAATCCTCTCAATTTTTCAAATCTATTCCATCTATGTTTTTCTGCAGCAATGTCATACTGGTAGAATATGAAGTTTGACATGGGCCACATGAGCATGGGTGGCTAGAAAGTCAGGGGAAGCCAAGATCACCCCTACATTCTCCCAATCGGAATATACCTATTAATTCTTTTTAGTGTTGCAACATAATTATGAATGGAATGAGGCTCAACCTTTTTCAGCTCATCAGTTAGACTATTCTATCTTTGTGATAAATATCTTCTCATAATTTCCTCCTTTGTTGTTGTCTTTACCTCATACTCACTATAAACTGCCTCAATCCAAGGCATAATCTTGTTGCCATAACTAGGTTTGAGAAGCATTATGTGCCATTCTCTATAAATATACCTTGGGTTGCTTGATTTAACTCTAATGGGTAGAGGGATATGAGACTCCAATTGTTTATAAGCCCCATATTGTTGTCCCCAACTAATCTCATTTTGTACCAAAGACATAAATACCCTCAATTGGACATCCCTGACATACAACATCGGGTTCCAATCATGGTCTTGAGTTACAACATAATTATGTAAATAAAATTCACATAGCAAATTCTTCATTTTAGGGAAGGCAATCCTATAAGCATTGAAAAATTCAACAAGGGTGTCAATAGAAGGATTCAAACCCGAGACAATCCTTGAAAGCTTAAAAGAGAGATATTTCTCTTTCAGGAGTAGAGCATAGACCCTTTGAGGGGGCCTACATTCCAAAATTTGTGGTGCCAAAGCTGCCATATCATCCACCCTCTACTTTAAGGTAGAAATTTTGACATCTTTATCTTCAATCTCCTCATCCTTCTTTTGAATTTCCTTCAATTTTTGTTTTTCCTTTTTCTATTCTTCCTCCCTTCTTTGTATTTCTTCCCATAAATTCAAAATTGTTGCATGTACTGTAAAATCAGGAGGATTGTGAATTCCTACCAGTCTTTTTGTTGATGGAAGCTCCTCATATGGCACTATCTGCATGGACTCAGGCTGTCCAATTATCTCTAGCTGCAAGGGCACTGTTTCTTCTTCTACTTCTTGTTGCAGGGACTCTTGTTCTTATTCTTGTTGTGGCTGCAGGAACCCCTGCTCTAGTTCTAGTGATTTTTGTAAGACTTCTTGCTCATGTTGTAGGAAATCCTGATTTTCCTCAAACTCTTCTGCAATGTTAGCAAGATCAGCCAGTGTTATATTCATTGCTTTCCTAAATATATCTTATTCTTCGACATTCTTCTACCCCATTGGAGCTTTAGGGTCTTCATGTGATGTCTCATCAGGCTTAGGGCTTTCCTATGGAGGCATACCAATCACAGGCCCAGTGGGTCTTGATCTCCTGGGAGGTCTCTCACATTTTCCTTTGGCTGCAGGATGAATAGTGTCAGCCTTCCTCTTTTTAAAACTTGGCACCTTTCTTTCTACATGCTATGTTTTGGCCTTTCCTTTTATAGTTTCTACTTCTTTCTTTTGTGCCCTAGCTTTCATCAGGGTTTCAAGTGGAATGTCATCATCAAAATTTGATGAAGAGCTTTCATTTTCTGAGTGCTATGTTCTAGAAGAACTAATTTCTATGGTTTCTTCTATTATAGGAGGATTCACACTAGAGCCAATACCAGAGGTTGAAGTTGCAAGATGGGCTTCAGTCGTGCTTAATCTCCTGCTAGACCTATGGGGTTGAAGTAAAGCCCTAGGTTGCAAGGGCTCGAGTCTAATTTGATCAACATTTATAAATTTTTCCCAGGTTATTACAAATACATCATGTAGAGACTTTTCAACTAGTAATTTAATCAGACAATGGTGGGAAACATAATTATCCCTACCTTTTTATTGTATAGCATGTTAGGCACATTCATCCTCCTTTCATGCCTCATGTGATTCAAAAGCTTGAAGTGCACAAAATGCAAATTCAATTGACAGCCCTCATAGGTGATGTATTTGATAACATAAATGGCTATCTGCTTCCATGGCTTTGGCAGAGATATTCTCTTTGCACCCTGTTTATCGATGCTTAATGTGGGGTTGTTTGGCTCTGTAAATTCAGCCCTAGCTAATTTGGCATCTCTGAAGGAAAGGTATTTTTTGCCATCAGCCAGTAACCCTGTGACCTCTACAATTCTTTCCTCAGTTGCCACAACTTCCAACCCTTTTATTGTGGCTTTCCCTTCAGAAAATTTCTAGGTGAATTCAAGGGCAATGCTTTCATCAAAGCCATCTAGCTTTAGGAAGTAATCTGACCATCCACAGTTTCTAAATTCAGCCAGACATTGTGCATCCTGCAATAAGACATCATGTACCATGGGTTCATTTTGAATTAACCAACCTCCCATTGTCTGTAATCAAACAAATGCTCTGCAACTTCTTTCCTGCAATTCCCATCTGAAAATCAAGCTCACTTTCTTGTAGTACCTACTAAATTTCCAGTACCAATATTGACTAGATTTTCTTTTTTGTGCTTCACCATTTTGCTTGCAACTCAAGATTACGATAAGGTCAATAATGACAAGAAAAGGAGTGATAAAGGGGAATTATGATGGGAAGAAATGGTGGCTGCAGTTAATGTCACCTCACACATGCAAGTCGTCCTCTCACTCAGATTTCAAATCAGCTCATTTTAAATTTTTGGACGTAGCCTAGCATAAATTGACACATGGGCAATATATTTACATCTTTTTCTTTCCCCTCCCCCCAACCTAAATTTGGACATGTGTCCACACATGCAAGATGGGAGTGGTGATTTGACTAGGAATGATGGCATTTTATGTAAATGTCTATACTAACATACAATGATTAAATGAACACATATAAAATATGATTAAAGATAGCAATTAATGTTCACATACCTAAATGTGTGGAAGATTTGCTGCAAAGATTGTGTAGAAAGTACCACTCACCTTTTAGGAAATAAATTGAGCAATTAATGAAATTGAAGTGGAATGAGGTGAGGTGGAATGAAGTAATGGATGAGAGAGAAAGGTGGTGATGGATGGGTGGATGGACGAAGAAATGGATTTCCACATAAGTGAAATTATTTATTATGAGAATTACGTACCTTAATTAGCTAGTAGGAGGGACACTAGGTCCATTTCCTTCGATTGCAGGAAGCTCGGGTGCTGAATGTTGGGTGAATTGCTACAAGAACTCTTCTTTGGAAACTAGCTTGTGATATAATCTGAGGCGATGACCATTGACAAGTAATTTGAACCTAAAAGGGTCAATGGTAGTAAGCTGAAAAAATCCATTAGGAAAGACCTTAGCAACTTCATATGGTCCTAGCCACCTTGTCTGCATTTTTTTTTTGCATTATCCTAGTATCTTGAGTCATAGAGTAGGGCCCAATCTCCTGGTTGGAATTTCTTGTGCTTGATAAATTTGTCATGCCACTTGATTCTCTGATTCTGCACTACTTTTGTATGTTGCAGGGATTCTCTTCTTATCTCATCCAAAGCATTTAGTTGCATGATTCTTTCTCTTTGTGCCTCATAAATATCCATCCCCAAATCTACTCCAGTCTGCAGAGTCTTATATTTAAATTCAACTAGCATCAGATTTGTCTTTCCATACAACAACTCAAATGGGGTGAAGCTTGTAGTTGTTTTCTAGGTTGTCTTATAGGCCCAAATAGCTTCTAGTAATCTATTTGTCCAATCCTTTCTATGAATAGCTACTGTTTTAGTTAGAATGGCTTCAATTTCTTTGTTGGTCACCTCAACTTGGCCATTAGCCTGTGGGTGATAAAGAGTAGACTTCCTATGCCTTATGTTGTACTCATTAACTAATGTTGAAACAAGGTTTTATGTGAATTATTCCCCTTGATTAGTCACTATTTCTCTTGGGACTCCATATCTTGTGAAAATATCCTCATAAAGAAATTCTACAACCTTGTTATCTCTTGCATGTGTCATGGCCTTAACTTCTACCTACTTTGTCACTTAATCGATGCATACCAATATATAAGACTTGCCATTTGATGGAGGGTCAATGGGTCCCACAAAATCCAATCCCCACTTGTCAAAGGGAGTGATTACTACTTGAGGGCATAGTGACATCTCATCAGATCTAGTTGGTCTGCCCATTCTTTGACATCTATCACATTTTCTGGTATACCTTCCTGCATCCTTGTGGAGTGTTGGCTAGTAATATCATGTGTTCAAAACCTTCATTGTTGTCCTCTTGGCTACAAAGTGTCATCCACATGGTTTGTTGTGACATGCATGCAAAATTTCATATGTCGCATCTTCTCTCACACATCTCCTCATTACATGGTCCGGTCCAGTATAAAACAAACATCCAACAATCCAAGAGAAAGGAAAAGATTTTTCAATGAGTGATCTTTTCTCTTTTGGAGAGTAGTGAGAAGGAACTCTACCTATGACCAAATGATTGGCTATGTCAGCATACCAAGATGTTTGTACACTGAGGGAGAATAGATGCTCATCATGGAAAGAGTCATCTATGGGTTGATTGTCTTCTGATGTAGTTAGCCTTGAAAGAAAATCTGCAATAGCATTGGCCTTCCTTGGCTTATCCACAATGGTTATATCAAACTCCTACATCAACAATAGCCATCTTTCCAATCTACCTATGATCAAAGGTTTATTCATGAGATATCTAATGGCTGCATGATCACTGTGCACAAAGATTTGATAGCCTGTTATGTAATGTCTGAATTTGTTCAATGCATAGATTACTACCAACATTTCTTTCTCTGTCACTATATAATTGAATTCAGCTCCTTGTAAATTTTTGCTAACAAAGTAAATAGTATTTTCAACAGCTCCTTCTTTCTATCGTAAGACTACTCCTATGGCATAATTTGATGCATCAGTATGGGTGTGGAAAGGAAGCTCCCAATTAGGCCCTTTGAGTACAGGAGCAAGAGTCAAAGCTGCCTTCAAGTCAGAAAATGCCTTGTCACAAGCTTCAGTCCATTGAAATTCAACATATTTAGTGAGAAGAGTGTACAATGGTGTTGCTACCTTGTTGAAATCCTTGATGAAATGCCTATAATGTCCTGCATGACCCAAGAAACTCCTAACATCCTTCTATTTTGTAGGTGTGGGAATATTTGTGATTACCTCAATCTTTGCAGGATCTACTTGAATTCCCTTATGGGAGATGTAGTGGCCAAGAACTACACTTTCCTACATCATCATGAAGCATTTTTCATTGTTTAAGGACAAGTTTTGGTCTTCACATCTCTATAGGACCCTTTTGATATTTTCCAACACTTGATTAAAATCAACACCATAAGTGGTAAAGTCATCCCTATAAATTTTTATGCAATTATGAGAAATGTTTGAGAATATGCTAATGACTACCCTCTAAAAAGTTGCAGGTGCATTGCATAAGCCAAATGGGAGCACTGAATAGTCATAGGTCCCCCATGGACAGGTAAATGTAGTCTTCTCTTGGTCCTTTGGTGCAATTTGGATCTAGTTGTAGCCGCTGAATCCATCTAGAAAAGAAAAGTATTGCTTTGTTGCAAGTGTGTCCAAAACTTGATCAATGAAGGGTAAAGGAAAGTGGTCCTTCTTGGTGGTAGCATTAAGTTCTCTATAATCAACACAAACTCACCATTTCCCTCCTTTCTTGGGAACAATCACTAATGGAGACACCCACTGACTATTTGAAATGGGGTAGATAAATCTTGCATCTAGTAATTTCTATAGTTCTCCTTTCACAATCTCTCTTAGTGTAGGGTTAATTCTTCTTTGTGGTTGTCTTACTGGGGTGCAATCATCTCTTATGTAAATTCTATGTGTACAAATTTTAGGATCCAATCCCTTCATATCATGATAATCCCATGCAAATGCATGTTGATGGGTCCTTAATAGGTTTGCCAATAACAATTACTATTCTTCATTCAATTTACTATTAACATTCAAATATTTTCCTTCTGACACTTGTACTTGTGTAGTTAACTCTATTATGGATGCTTCATTAACACATGGTACCTTTAGTTCATATGGCAGCAATGTATGGGACATACCTATTGCTATAGGAAGTCTGTCTACAGGAAGAATGGTTGTAGGAAGAGTGGATGTAGGAAGAACGTATGTAGGAATAGTGGCTGTAGGAAGAGTAGGCAGAAGTGTCTTGACTAGAATAATAGAATGAGAAGATGATGCTTCCTCTAATTCACAATGGTTCTGAATAATGTTAGCCAATACTTCATCCTCATCTTCGAGTTGCATGAAAGAGCTTCTACCTAGCATCATAAGTTGTGCCATAGAGTTAACTTCCTTGACCTCTTCACCAACATGTGGCCATATGGGATTATCTTCATCATGAGATGGCTGAGCAGGCAGATAAAGAATAAAAATTTTAGTGCTCCTCCCATCTGAAATGGTCATGTCACCTGACTGACATCCAATGTATGCATCTGCAGTTGCCAACCATGGCCTTCCAAGAATAATGGGATACCCACCTAGTGTAGCTTTACGAGAAAGAATCATAAAGTTTGTTGGGTACTCCTAGGAGTCAAACTACCACAAGATCCTCCACTACACCATCAGGCTTAACAATAGAGCTATCAACAAGCTGTAGGATGGTAGGAGTATATATCATGCTTGTGATATTTAGTTGTTGCAGGATGTCTTTGGTCATTACATTTATTGCTACCCCTAAATCAATCAAAGCATTCTTTACTTGGATGTCGTTTATAAAAATTGCTACCATAGGACTACCTGGGTCATTATACTTGGGAATAGTCACTTTTCCCAACATGATGTTAGCTAGTTGTCCCACCACATGAACTGTAGTTGGGTTCTTCTTTCTCCTACCTAGCTTCTTAAGACATGCCTCCTTGATTGCCTTGTCATAGATTGGAACATCCTCTATGACCTGAAATAGAGGTATCTAGAAATATATATGCTTTAGCTAATCCAAGATATCAAAAGTTGTGTCCTTGTCTTCTCCTTTCTTCTTGACAACTTCCAATCTTTGAGGAAATGGTGTTCTTGTTCAGTCTGCTTGACTTGGGCTAGTTCAGGACTTTTAGGTACACTTGGCTGAATGGGATCATTCAGAGGTTCTTCTTCTTCTTCCACAGGAAGCTCAGTGATAATGGGCTTGGAAGGGGCTGGTAGAGTAGTACTTGAACACAAGTGGCTATTACTTACACTCACAACATATGTAGGGAATTGGTTTGAATCAACAAAGTATGTAGGCTATTGTTGTGGTTTGTTATTTGTATTGGGTGTGGGTTGAGCTGGTAGTTGAGTAGCTTTAGGTGCATTTGAGCTTGGATTAGAAGGTGGAGGCATTATAGCAAGATGTTGGGGCTGAGAAGGTGATTGTATATAACTGGTTGTCTAAGTAGGCCATTGTTGTCCTCTCCATTGATTTGTTTCCTACCAATTTCCTGGAGGTGGCTACCAATGCCCTTGAAATTGCTGCCAATTCTCCTGAGGTTGTTGCCGCTGGGGTGGAGAACTCTGATGACTGGATCAAGCATTTGGAGGTTTACTCCAAGGCTACGGTGGATATCCTCCATAATTGGGTGGATATGGGGGCTGTCATTGGTTACCAGATGAATATGAATTAAAATATGACCCAACATAGGATAGTGGATCCAGTGGCATACCTTGTCTTGGAGCCCAAGGCTTCCTTTGTGCAATATAGTAGACTTGGTCTTCTTCAATCTGGATTGGCTTGAACTCAAGTGGAACCTACTTTCTTTCAATATTAGCTACCATCTTACATCTACATTCCTTCCTCTTTTGTCTACAGTGGGGGCAATACTCTGTCAACACTGCCTCTGCCTCCTCTTGCTTCTTCTTGGCCTGAAGTGTATCTAGCTGAGTAGCTAGATTATTTATAATAGCTTGCTTGAAGTTTTCTATCAAATGAGTAATCTCCATTCTTGAAACTCCATTGGTAGTTGACTTACCCATGGAAGACTGGTAAGCTCTCCCTTTCTTTGAAGCTTCCCTAGAGTAGTTCTAGCATATTTTCTTGATATCTTCCCAAGGAACTTGGGAGATATCTCCTCCTCCCATGAGGTCCAAGGCATCAGTACAACTATCATTGATTCCTCTTAGGAAAAGCAACTTATGTGAGTCTTCATTAAGTATATGGTGTGGAGATTTTTGTAGGAAAAACAAAAACCTTGCAATGTAATCTTTGAGGCTCTCATCTTCCTTTTGTTGCATCCTTAAAAATGTCACATCCTCTCATGTCACTGCCCTTGCAACATTCCTTGTATTCCTCAAGGAATTTTGTCTTCATTTCTTCCCAAGTTTCCATAGTATCTCTACCTAGGCTCATGAACCATCTTAATGTAACTTCTTTCAAAGTGGTAGGAAATAGCTTAAGCCTATGGGCATCAGTAGTATAATCATAACTCATGCAAAGTATGTCAAACTAAAATAAAAAGGTATCTGGATCTTCTGTGACAAGTCCATACAACTTTGGGAGTGTTGAGGCAAGAATGTTCTTGATGTTGTCAACTTCATTCTCATGGGCAATGGGGAAAGGAAAAGTTGGTTGGTTAGGTTTGTTCCTATTTGCATCACCCATGCCTGCTTGATGTGGTTCCAAAGAAAAGGGGTTCTCAAGCTGATTTTGATCTTCAGAGGAGACTTTAGAACTAGTAAGATCAAGATATGCATCAGAAAAGGGGTGTGGATCTTCTTCTTCTTCTTCTGGTAGATTCTAATAGTCAACTAGCTAGAATGGATTAGGATTGTTAGGAAGGAATCTCCCATAAGCATCCCTTCTCCTTCCTCTATGCATGAAACATCACTCACTATCAATCAACTCACACAAAGAATTGGTAAAGAATAAGGGGGGTCATTACTTCCTAAATGAGGATATACTAAGAACAAATTCCAAAAACACTACAACAAGAAAAACTACCAATGACTCCAAAAGACTCCTTAGTTTGACACCATCCCCAACAGCGAAACCAAAAATTTTGGCCTCCTACAATGATTTTAATAACTAAGCCTTTACAAGCATGATTCAGAGATTGGACATCTAATCTGAATAACTATTTCAATCATCATGAAGGTGCATTTAACTTGTCAACCCAGGGACGTGAACTTGAAAAGGGTCAGGCTTCAACACAGTATGTGCACTAGGAACTCAAAGTAGCCATTTCATTCTACAGCTAAGAAACACACAATATTGAAAGTAAATTGCTTGAAAAGGAATGAGACAAAAGTTGAACATCAATCAATGACTATGCTAAGCTAAAATGCATAACAAGATTAAAAATTTGAGCAACAAACAAGAAACTACTATGTCTACTTTGGCTACATGAATAGTCACAGAATGGAATTCTAGTGGTTGTAGGAACAATCGGTGCCAGACTTCTAACTAAGTACTAACAACAAGTAATACTAAACTAATGCTAAACTAAGAAGATAGATTACTCACCAAGCGGGCCCCCTTGGATAAGTATCCTCTAAAACTAATGAGAACTCAGATGCTCAAACTCATAACTTTATTTTATTCACTATGAATCATGATTACAAAAGAGTAATGTATCTATATTACTGAAAACTGGAGAGTGCAAGTACAATATCAAATCATGCAACCCCATGAAGAAGGAGCATTAGATCATTATTTATACTAATAGCTAAACAAGGTAGTCAACTCCATGACTAGGAGGACACCATTTCGGGAAAATAGAGAAAATGGAGTGATGATGGTTACATGTGCATGGAATTTGGTCAGACATGTAGGTCCAAATGTAGATTCAACATAGTAGTAATGCCCGTGCATGCTCGATCATTAAAGTCCACTACAAGGCGGTTACGTTCAGTTGCATGAAGAATCTTCTTCTGTCGGCCTCCTTTGACTTGGAGCTATTCCTTTGCTGGACGTTATGGTGCATGCCTAGTTGGCGGTGTCTTCTTCAACTTAGCATATTAAATCTGCATGGTAATGTTAGTATGCATAATAACTGCACATCTATAACCACTTTAAGGAACATTCATTAACCACATGCAAAATCAATATAGATAATCCACATAATATGCCAAGTGTCATTAAAGCTTACAGATATAGGATTAAGTCCAATGTCAATGGTTTGAGGGAAACATTATGAAAATACCAACATTTAACATTAAAGTTCATGACATCTACCAACAAATAAACTATAGATTCTACCCAAAATTGGACCAAAAACTAGGTTCATCAACCATGACCACCCAAAGGAATTGAAGGATCTTTGTTAATTAAATTTATAGTAGTATTAATAATCTATGTCCATAAATATAAAGGTAGCCCAACATGTAATCTTATGCTCCTAGCATGCTCCATAATCATTTTGTTCATTCTCTCAACTGCACCATTTTCCTGTGGAGTCCTTGGAACTATTTTCTAACTATAAATTCCATTAAATGAGTTATAATCTTCAAATTCTTTGTTGCAATACTCAACTCCATTATCAAATCTGAGACATTTTAATATTTTCCCTATCTCATTCTCAACCAAGCTTTTCCATTTTTTAAAATTTTTAAACACATCCAATTTTTATTTAAGAAAATACACCCAAATTTTCTTAGTTGTATAATCAATAAATGTGACATAGTAACGAGAGTCATCAAGAGAAGATACTTGAGCTAGTCCCCATACATTTGTATGCAAAAGCTCTAATTTATCATCCTTCTTTTGCTTCCCATATTTAAGAAATCTCACCCCCTTTTGCTTCCCATACACACAACTCATAAAAATCCATGTTAATACATTTCAAAACTAGAAATAACTTCTTAGAATGAATAATTTTCATACCTTTCTCAATCATGTGGCCAAGTCTATGAAGCCACAGTTCTATTTCAGTACTCGCAACAACTATTGTTGTCTTTGTTGTAGAACCTGCAACAACTATTCTTGTGACTATTGCAGAACCCGCAACAATTGTTGTTGAATCCGTAATTGTTGTAGCTAATTTTGGTAGAAAATTTTCCTATTGTATTTTTTCTACAATAATTAATGAAGAATGAATAATATGGCCTGTACATAAATATAAATCTCCTACTTTCACACCTTTAACCACTACCAAAGCACCTTTAGTAACCTTCCAAATTTTATCCATAAATGTAACTATGCAACCTTCATCACCTAATTGCCCTGGTGAAATTAAATTTATACCTAGCTTTGGAGCATGCTTTACCTCCTATAGTAGTCAATGATTTCCATTCTAAAATTTAATTTTAATTCTTCCATTTCCAACAATCTGACAAGGTTCATTATCTCCTAAATACACCAACCGAAAACCTCCTTGGACGTAATCAAGAAAATAATTTCTATGGGGTAGCATGAAATGAAGCCCCTGATTCTAATACCCACAAATCATTAACACTATCTAGGAAAATAATTAAAGAATCATCTTCAAGTTTACTTACAATATTAGCTTCTTTATAGCCATCTTGTTGTGTGTCTCCTTTGCTCTTCCCAGACTAGCAATATTTATTCAAGTGACCCAATTTTCAATAGTACCAACAATATTTTCTTCTTCTAGATTGTGTCCTTCTATTCTTTGATCTCCCTCATGATTTCCCATGACATCCAAGACTTTTTCCTCTCTTTCGATATACCCCTGTTTTCTATATTCAAAACATTACTCGATATTGAAGTTTCACATGTGCTTTTCCTTCGAATTTCCTCACTCAAAATCACACCAACCTCATCAAATTTCAATGTATTTGAACCAGAAACAGAGTTACTAACCATCATAACCAAGCTATTCCAACTTGTTGGCCATTGATTTTTCATTGATGTCAAACCAAAGGGGGAGTTTGTTGGCTATTGATTTGATATGTCAAAGGTTCAAAGGTGTATTTACTGAAAATGTGTTGATAGCTTGATGTCTCCAAAGTGAATTATTTCAAGGCATCTTGCACCTCATGTCAAATGGTGAAGTTCATATTACTCTTATGGTTCACAAGATCATGTTGCTCTTGCAGTTCTCGATGTCAATAATACCCAGTTTGCTCATTATTTCAATAGGACACAAAGTTGCTTGGTTTTAGTGTGAAAATGGTGGTGTTGCTTATTACTCACCCTTCCTAATGTGTCATGGTCATATTGGTGTAAGAATGCAAGAGGGTGTAGTGGCTGCAAATTACAAGGCATTGCTTCAAGGTAGTTTTTAGAAGTTGTATTTTGGTGTTAACCACTACTATGGAAAATTTTGGATCAAGTATTGATTGGTAACACTCTTAAAAACCTTGAACCCTAGTTTGTTGTTTCCTTGTCAAGCTTCAAAGGTATGCAAATCATACATTATGACATTTTATTGCTTGTTCCTTGAGATCTTATGTTATCTAGAGGGTTACTTTCTTTGAAGCTTATTCTAAATCTCTACAAAGGGTTTCTATTGCAAAGGGTTTTCTTACACACTATTTGTCGATCCATGTTCTTAGGGCATATCGACCTAGCAAATATACATGTTTATGCTTTAAGATATCAAATTTTTTCTATGGTCATCATTTATATGAAAATATATCAATGTTTGTCATTTACTTGATCAAAGGCTATGATTTGAACTCTTGTAACAACTTCCCGATGGATGACTTTAACTGGTACCTAAAGTTGTTTTCGTATAGTTATGAAACCATATTGATGCTCGATGGTTTTCAAGTTTTGCAATCAGTTGCAAACACAGGTTTTTGTGATCAACCACCATGAAACAAAGGTTTAATGAACTTCAATCAATTTTTTGATTACTATAAAGGTGTGACTTAAGCACATGGTAGAAGGTTTAGAAAAATGATTCTATAACTCTGCACAAATATATGTAATTTGAGAGTGATCACAAGTTAATTTTTTTTGTGTTGAAGCCAAGACAGTGTGTGCATGCTCTGAATAAGAAGATAATCATGTCTTGAATGATGAAGTTGTCTATGCGAGTGAAGTTTGTCAATGTAACAGAATGTCATTGTCTTATTTTATTCCTTTTCAAAGTATGTGAGGGCCAGATTGTATGCAGAGTTTTTTTCCTGTAAACAAAGTGGTATTTCTTCTATGTTGTGTTAGAAGTCAAAAAAGTGAGATTGGTGATTATATCACATTGTAAACATAGATAAAGCAGCGGATTATATTGTAATAGAGTACCCATCTGGTTGTTTATTTTTTTTCTTCTGAAATTGATGAAAGTGGTGTATGGTGTTACTAGTCAGTGAGACATACTATTTTGCTAGTGAGGCATGAAGTTTGGAGCTAGTGAGGATATAATCAGTGAGATTTTTTATTTACCAGTGAGGCTGAAATCAGTGAGATTTTTGTTTAGCTAGTGAGACTGTAATCAGTGAGATTCTTTTTTTGCTAGTGAGGCCTAATAAAATGAACTTTCAAAGTGGTTTTTTCTCCCTGTACAGGGTTTTCCACTCATAAATACTATGTTGTGGCTCTTCTTGATTTATGATCTATTTATGTCTAATCAATCATATTTGTTCAAGCATTTTAGTCTTCACTTCATGGTGCTTCTCTCAACATCTGAATATCTATGATACTTGAAGTTTAAATGCATAAATTTGTGAGAATTAATTAAGTTATATTTTATTTGTAACTTGAGTCACTGATTCACCCCACCCCCCTCAATGATTTTGTACTCCAACACAACTTTCCAACAAAGAACATAAAACCAAAAGAGCTCTAACTTCATCAAAACTAACATTTACAAAAATTAAATGATCGATAACTATATATTAGATTCATTTAAATAATCTATAATTGAGGGTCCTTCAACCATTTTCATATTAAATATACACTTCATCAAGAATACCTTATTTGAAGTTAGAGCTTTTCATGCAATTTCGTTAACGTTTATGTTAATTCATCCATTATCTTTGCTTTTGAAATGTTAAATGCCACTGGTGGTGTTGAAGGCACAATCAAATACTTCCTAGTTCCTTTCTATCCAAAAATTTTCATTCCTCATCTATCATTGTTGATAGTTTCTTCACTTTCCCTTGCAATGGCTGCCAAAAATATTTTTGATACAAATACTTCCATCTACATCTTCCATAATTGATAATTCTAGCCGTTGAATTTATCGACCTTCAATTTCCTGTCTTTTGACATTGCTCCCACTCAACTGTAAGATTTTCCTGCCAAACTATCCAATACCACCACTTTGATCCCAGTTTTTAGGGATCTCAGGCAAAATTGGAGCAATACATTAAATGAATTTAAACAATTATAATGCAAATCAAAATTGAAGAATAGAGGAACAAAATTCATAAACAACAATGAATTTTTTATGTGGTTCACCCTTTGGGCTATGTCCACAAAATAAAAGTCCATTTTTTATTAATATCTAGCAAAGAATTCATATTAGAATCCACCAACAAAATTAAACTATTGTGTGTAACTCACAACACTTGACAATCTTTCTCTGATTGTGTTCTATCTTCTTCATTCACTGTTGTGTGTAGTCAAAACCAAAACTGCAACTACCAAAAAAAATTTGTGTGACTGTCCACATTCTCACGCAATGTTTCGTTGCAAGCTTCTTCTCTAACTCACACACTCTCTATCACGACACTTGAGTTTCGTGCAACAAGAAACTATTCATTGTTTTGAACAATTGCAAATCATTTTTCACCTAAATTTCAGCAAGAATAATTTACAATTTTCCTTTAGTAAAATATGGGAATTTTTGCACCCACAACCCTATTGTGGACTCCTCCATTAATTGATTTGGGGGGGAATCATGTTGGGAAAAGTGAAAAAATCTTAACCTAGAGCATGATCAGGCAACACATATTAACAAACTTTATCTTATGCCCCATAGTGGGCACCACAAATTACTAACATTTTAATTCACATGTTTTTTTGTGACAAAATAAAACATGTACAAAAGAATATGTTTTTCAAACTATTAGGAAAAGCTCCACTTTCAACCTAAAGCCAAAGAATTTTGTGTATGCAATGCAAACGCATTAAAATTAAAACCTATTTTTAGTTCTTAGACTAAGGCACAAGGCAATATATGAGATTTCATAAATAAAAAACTATCTATTAAAAAATTGACTCATTGTAATTAGACAATACTTATAATTTACAATTAAACACAAAAATTGAAAGTCGTGAGTGAAACATGATTGGATTGATATAACATAAAGGAGTATGAAGTATGAAAGATTGTGTGAAAAAACACATTACTTCCTAATGTTATTTATAGTAAAAAAATTCTTAATTATTATATTTACTTAATTCACAAAATAATTAACTTCAAGGAAATAATATAGTGAACAACAATTTCATCAACAAGTAGACATGGAAATCACCATTCAAAATCTAAGCACAAATGACATTTTTAGGGCTTTTACAAGACATTGCACATAAATTAACTAATTAATTAAATGCATTTTGACTCTAGGAACTTGAAAGGAAACAAGGTATGTAGGAACACTTCCTAAACTAATATTAGAAGTGAGTATCTTACATATTTTAGAGATTTCAAATTACAAAAAACTAAAAAACATAAACTTAACACTGTAAATTAAATCATACAACATAGGTGTACATGGGAAAATTCATTTTAGCAAAAAAAACTCACTCCAAAGCATCTTAGTTTATTATTCAATAATCTAAACATAGTTGCAATACACTTGCAAAGCAAGCCTTTACAAGAGTATCACTAACTAGAGATTTGGAACAATTTTGACAATGTAACTAGACCTACAAACATAACTACTTATACCCCATCTCAAGCATCCTATAAATAAGAAAAATTGGTATGCAAAACTATCAAATGATAATTACAAAACCATGAGCTAAAAGTACCCAAAAAATCACACCCAAATCCCAAAATGAGTTCATAGACTAAAAATAACATATTCCTTCCACTTGTTATAAGCATGTCATAATACACTCACCAACTCATGCCTTCCATTTTAACTTGTTATCTCTATTTAAAGATGTCTTCTGGTGTGTTGTAACATGCACCATAAGTTGATCAACAAATGTAACTCTTAATTTTTTTTCATATATTCGATATGTTTTTACATTTCCAATGCAAAAGAATCAACTTTCAAAAGCCATAACTTTTTATTTAAGAGGCCATTAAGACTCTTCTCTTAAATTGTAGAGCTTAAAAAGATCTACAAACCAATTATTTTATTTTTCTCAAAAACAAAGTTTATGGCCTAGAAATTTAGTTTTTATGTTTCATAATCCAAAAATGCAATTTTTATATACTCAACATAATGAGCAAGGTTGAGATACCTTTCATCCCATTCTCTAACTTTAAAACTAAACTCCACAAATCTCCAATTAAATTTTTGATAAAAATTACTACAACAAATCTAAGTGCTAACAAAAATCCTATACACTAATTCTAAAACTAAACTAGACACAAATCTCCAATGAAACTATTGATAAAGAATACTACAAACTAACACGTAGAAGTCACATCTCTTGCATGATGAGTGTTTCAAAAATAGATTCTTAAAAATAGATATAGCACATCATGCTAAAAAAAAGATCATGAAAAATAGCATGGGCTATTAATAACACCAACTATTAATAAACTTTTTCAAATATGCTCCTCTTTGAAAATGATGAGGGCTTAAAATAATATTGGGTATTTTAATGTGAGTTAAAAACATAAAATCTAGATATACAAATTTAAATGATGATTCTTTGAAAACTCTTTGTTATGACATAGAAAACCCCATGAAAACTTTGAAAACCTTTCTTAAGAAAAACCTAGCTAGACGCATCATTGGTTATTTTCTAAAAACTCTGAAATTTTGATGCTTAAATATGATAAATCCTTTGTTCTTTTGATTCGTTATACCAACTTAACAATAGAAAATGGTCTAAGGGTTTTAAATGTGAAATTCTAATAAGTTAAAAAAAAACCCTAGATGTACATAACATGTTTGAAAATCTATCATTAAAATGAGACAACCCCTATTGTTTGAATCCAAAGTACTTGCTGAAATCAATTGATGAAAACTCACTAATTTCAAGCAGAACCTTTGCAAAGAAAATTCATTGAAAAGTGATGAAAATTACCAAAAATAGACACCATGGATGATGATCATTGCTTCTTTAGTGAATTCCAAGATCTATCCCTTCATTGAAATATGCAATCTTGAGAATTTGAAATGTATAATGTTTTTAGACATGTCAGTAATGATGATGCTTCAAAATGTGTTATCAAAGACCTTATCATCCTAGTTACAAAATTAATGACAAACTATTAATTTGGATCCTACCAATTGTCGACTAGCAAATCTAATTTTTCTTGTTTGAAATTGGCATTTTGATGTTTTAATTTATTATTGAAGGCTTCATTATGAATATGGGCACTGCATTTTTATTTACATATGATTGGTTTGAGTTTGCAAAGGCACATGTATAAAAAGAAACCTTTGACTATTCATAAACACTCCACTTTACATGATTGGTTCATAAGCACACCCCTCTACATATATTGCACAAGCTTTTCCAACTTAGATCCTATTCATAGGTGCACCCCGTTACAATAATTTTAGACTTTAAGTTCACAACTTGAACCATGCCTTACATAGGTGTACACCCCAAAAAAAAAAAATTAAAAAAAAAAATTGATTTTACTTCAATCAAATGTCTTTGTGTAAGGGTACCCCTCAACATTGAAATTAAGCATAAAAATTGCAATAATTGGTTGTGCTATTAACAAAATTTTACAATTTGGACTTGCATTTTCAAATGTAAACTTCTCCATAGGATTTTACATTTTGAATTTTCTTATTGAGGCATGTGCACTTATGAATATGTTGTCGGCTTGAATTTGATTTATTGATGTATTTTAATCTTGTAATAAAACTCTTAAGATGCGCACCAACTAAAGCATTCCTTTGAACTCTCATTAGTGTACACCTTAACAAAGAAATTTTTATTCTAAATTTCATTTCTTCCTAGTGCACACCTCAAACTATGATTCTCAAATTTACATCTCTCAAATGTGCTCTTCTCACAATCATCTTAGACGATGTTTTGAAAAAAACATTCTCCTATGTCAAAGTGTGCACTTGATAACTAAAATTTTTGTTTGGAAATCCATACAAATGCATGCACTTTTGGATGAAAAAATATTATCATAATTCCTTTCCCAAGTGTGCACCTATCAACACAATCTTCCCCTTCTTCAACGTGCATCCCTCACAATTGATTCTCGACTTCTTGACCAATATGCACACCTCAACACATAATTGTGAGACTAATATTTTTGACCATCATCCACAATCAAGGGCACACCTGAACATAACTTTGTTCTTTTGAACTTGATCATTCACCTTCCATATATGAGTGCACCACTATACATATAACATTGATTTATACTCTTACCTTAAGACAAGCACACCCTTAACAGTGTCATTGCAAAATTTGACCAAATTTTGTTTTTCCTATTATTTGATGCACACCTTAGAGGAAAATAAACAATCTTGCTTTGGAAATCTACCTGCTCATTACACTGGCACATGCCAATTGACACTAAATAACATTTTTTCCAAAGTTACATTCTCTCTTTCATTAGGTGCACACTTTGATGCAAATATACAATATAAATTTGATTTTATATACAACTGCTATCCATTGACACTTATGAAAGCTACTGGCCTCAAACCTTGAAAATTTGTTTGCACTTTGCAGCTATTATATAGGACCATAATCTGTAATAAAACCTATAATTCACAAAAATATTGAATCAAAATTTACCATATTGTCTTTGTTGAATCAAATCTGCAACTTTATAGACCCTAAATTCAAGCCTAAATATATTTTTCCCTCTTTCTACTTGATGCTTGTCAATATTCTACAACATGTCACTTCATTCTTGACTGATCTCTATTCTCCATGTCTGCTTTTACATTAATAACTTCTCTCATGTTTAATAGTCCGACAATTGATTGATTTGTTGGCATCTGCTTTCCACTGATAGATACAAACAATAGTATTTTGAAATAGTCCAAGAAGGAATGCTTCCATTGCTGACTTCAATTGTCTTCGTACGCTGCTATCCATGTATCTCAAAGTATACCTTTCTTCTCAAAGATGTACACCATATAATGTTCTCCATTTGTTTCCTGAAAATGTCTGCAAATATTTAAGTGACTAATAACCCTTTTCGTATTTAACTTCTTTTCTACTCTGATTGGCATAAACGAAAACTTGTTTTCATTATTCCTGAAAAGAAATGTGCAAAAGACAACAAAAGACTTGGACAAACAATATGAATCTTTGAATAATGGCATTGGATTTGACCAAATCATGGACTTTTGGCTTAAAATTTATCATATGAATTTTTTTATGGGTACAACAAACATCACATTCGATTTATCCATTTGCATAGTTCCCAGAGGTTAGTATCCTTTATCCATTATATTTAATTTCTTAATTAGCATTTTATTATTCAATTATCACCTCCACGACTATCATTTATTAGTTTATGTGGAGTTGTATGTATTTCATTTTATTGAACTGGATTAACATTAAAGTTTATTTTTCTTTACAATACTCAAAATGAAAACATTATTTTAGAAGTCATGTGGAAACTTAATAACTAGGCTTGCCACAAATTTTCCTTTGTCTTGAGGAGGTGCATATTCCTAAATAGAAGGGATATGTCTTCCATTTCCTATGCTGCTTGTAATCTTTTAAAGCTCTCTGCTCAGGATAGAATAGAGGGTAGTCCCCCCTGCCACTACTCTATAATGGGGGGATAGGGAAAACTATCTAGAATATCAAAATTATTCTATTGTGAAGATATAACACTCCAACATGAATTTCCACCTACATATTTAATATCTAGGTATTCATTAAGGGCCATGCAAATTGTCTATGAATGTTCTATACAAATCATATAAACAAATATATGATTAAACATGATCAATACTTATTGCCTAGTGTTTGAACTTTATAGCAGCAACATACCCCACTCTTACCAGTGGAAGAAAATTTGGCCACCACATCTGATATTCAGAAAGCTTATGATCATAGCATTCTCAATCTCCATTTCTAGTTTCTTTTGATATAATTCTTTATGAAATCCTTGGCAAAATCTGGAAACTTCTTCTCAACAAGGCCCTTCAAACACTTCAAATATGAAAAATTTGTTCTTGATCCATCGTTTCTTACAATGTAGAAGCACCTAGTTGAAGAAAAGTGTTCATGTCTGTCAACTTGAAAGCAACATGAGAAAATAATAAAGTTTCAGACCAGAGAAAATAACCATGACATACTAGGTGTCTCCAAAGAAGCTTTTCTATAGGTGCTTAACGTTATTGATTTCTCAAACAACCCTCATTAAATAATAAATACAGCTTCAGAATTTTGAAATAGTTCTCGCTCCTATTAGAGAGGTTGCGTTTATTGTGTATTTTGTAATCTTGATTATATTTCTTATTTACAAAAGAAAAAAATGTAATAGTGATACTGTAATAATTATATATTTTATTTAGACACACTAATGTAAATTCAAAGTTAACCTTTTAAATATATTTTTATTATCTTCTCTGTTATTTGTGTCTCCAAAAGATTCTGAGAACTGGAGTTTCAAAACATATAAACACATGAATATATAACTGATGAATTTCTTGGACTCCCAAACTTTTTGGAAACTGATGTTTACAGAACTTCAGATGCTTCAAAAAGTTGTCCATTTGGATATTTTAGGTTACTTAATTTTACAGTAAAGATTGCAAGTCCTTTACATGGATTTGTTTGTATCACTGTGCTTACATGAAATGCCAAAGATGCATTAGCATTGAAAAAGTTTTGTATGCTAGAGCTACTTTTGAAAATATAGTTTTTGTATAAAGACATAGCAAGCAAACCGAATTTATCGTTACCTAAGACTCACACCAGATGAAACAGGAAGGGTTGTTAAGAAGATTGTGCAAGAAAATAAATTGTAAAAACTCAGAGAAATAACATTGTAGAATCGCACCACTATGAAGTCAACACCACATCCTATCTTTGCTTCTACTTCTGGATGGTGAATAAGAACTTTTTCAAGAACTTCCCTTTCATCTTCAGGCCATAGTCTATCCCCACTGTTTTAGCTGTCATAATTATCAAAGCTGGTGTCAGGCAAAATGTATATCTTGCAACCTACTTTTTCAGAACCTATTTGTCTAAGGTGTAAGACAACATTCAGTATTGACAGAAATTAAAGTTCTTTCCTAACTGAATTAAAACATTTAATTCATTTCCTTAAGGTCATCAAAGATGCTATAAAATTTGTAGAAAGCTTGCATAGCACCTCAAAAATTCATGCCCACATATGCCAATGGTACCGTTGATGATACAGATTATATGCCAATACTATTAGGCTACTATACTGATTCATTGAAAGGCAAGAACACTAGTAAAGGGAAAGGGAAAGGTGCTTTTTTAGGTTATCCCCAAGCAAGACTCTAATTTGGTGTATGAGATCCACCTTGTATAAGCCTACATGGAGATTGTTTTACCACTCACCTTATATAGTGTTCAAATTTGTATGTATGTAGGTTTCAATTCTTTTACCAAACTAGATAAATCAAGCCTCATCAATCGATTTAAAAGCTTGACATACAATTAGATTGGGTAATAGCAATAGAAGTGTAAGGAATTAGAAATTTCATTTAGGAGGAATACACTAACTAAAGATAGATAATTTACTACCTGCCATAATGAAGAAACATCCTCATTGAATGCAATAATGGATTGATTTCATGAAAAATTTCTTGCAGTTTGGAATGTCTGTCAGTTACTCCTCCTGTAAGACTTTCAGTCTTTCTTGAACATCTGACACTCCCATTTTTATGGGTCAGATGCACCCAATCCCTTTTTATGGACCTCAAAGAATAAATGGCACTTTTTTCATTGTTGGGCCTTACATCTTCCATGCTTTTCATCATGCAAAGATTTTCATTTCCTCTGTACAAAATGTGATTTTGTCATTCCCAATTAGACATTGTAGGAGGGTCACTCTCATTTGGTAATTCCCAACTAGATATTGGAGACGGGTCACTCTAACTTGGTAATTCCCAACCAGATGTAGTAGAGTCATTCTGTTTTTCTAATTCCCAACCAGATGATTCCAAGCTGGATCTCACAGTTATATTCTCAGTCATTATAGCAATTTTCTCTATTTCCAGATTGCTACTACTATTCATGGGTACATCCTCACCAAATCTTCTTGGTGTGTGGAGACCTACACTAACACTGGAATTTTCTCCCAAAAGAAATGCATTTTGAGCACTGCTCTTTGAATATTTGCATTTTCCATTAGATTCTCCAGCCATGGAAGATTTCAACTATCTTCTTCCACATGACAGTTTAATCTGCAGTCCTTTTGTTGCATCTCTCTAGGTGTTGCTTGATCCTGCACATTCTCCCATACAGGACTTTTTTCATATGATTTTGATTGAGCTCTCTTGTGTGATCTTGTCCCAAGTGGGAGTAGGTTTGCACCTATTGGCTTAAATTTATGGCTTCTATAGGAGGGAGAGAATTTGCATTCATCTTGTTCTCCTTTGAGAAGTTTAGTCTAGGCAGAGCTTTCCATATCAGCAACACTCAAAGGCTCCCTAGTATTATCATGAACTAGCTGCCCCTATTCAAACAAATTTTTCTCTAAAGATTTGTCCTCGTTGAGTCTTTCTACCCTTGTCTCTACCATTATCTCGCTTGTCTTTGGAACTTCTACATGCTGATCAACACATTACCTTGGAGCTTGTGCCTTTTTTATTCTTGCCTCTGGAGTTGTCCAGATTGTTTCTGAAACATCTGCTTGCCAATCCACGCTCCACCCAACAGTTTGAGCCCCTTCAGATGTTCTTTGACTGTGTTCTACATCTTGTGAAGTATTTTTGTTATGTGCTTCCCACTGAATTCCACTACGTGATCCTTTTCCAAGGGTTAAATTTGCACTTGTTAGCTTAGTTTTCAATGTGTTATCAAATTTGATATCATAAGAGAACAATTCACGTTGATCTTGTTCATTTGCATGGTCTTTCCATCTAGAGGTCTTCAAAATATCAGTACCAAAAGGAAATCTAGTTTCACTATCTATCTGTTGCAACGGAACTGTCTCTTCTTTATAACTGCCCTTGACAGAAGAAAAGCCTAGAGGAAAATACGGATTTGTAACCTCATCCTCTTGTGACTTTCCCACCCCTTGTTCCTTTTCATTCTTGCATTTGATTCCTGAAATTTCTACATTTGACTTCCAACCTGGCAAATTCTCTACCTCTGTTTCTTGCCAGACACTCTTCCCCCACTCTTATTTTGAAGCTTTAACATAGAACTGTGATCATCTTTCCTTGCCCTATAAATCTCATAATTCCTGCAATCTACCGTCGAATTGACTTTCCCTGTGGCATCTGATCTCAACTTTTGACATTGTACATGTGCATTTCTATCTTCTAAGCAACAACTTTTTTTTTTTGTATTGAAATTGCAAGTATTACAAATAGAATGCAGTATTACACTGCAGAAAATAATAGGAGAGACATAACAGCGCTGCCTAAATCAGCAACGAAAAAGAACAGTAACAACAAAAACATAATGTCTGGAAATAGCAACAGCATAACAATTACAAGGCCAGCAGCTAAAACCACTGCTGAAATACAACATGAAGATCAAAAAGACGAGAAACCAGCAACACCAGTCAATCTTGAAAGTAAAACTTTAACCCTTGTGTAACAATGACCTTTCTTTGGCTGAGTAAATGGTTCAATTGAGATTTGATTTGCTGAATCTGAAGATCAACCTATAAATTCTTCGCAGCCTCGGCCTGTAGATGAGAAAAAAGAGAAATCAGACAATAAAAAATGTCTGAGTAAAGCCCTGGAAATGCAGCTCCCTGGTGATCACTGAAGTTATTAAAGACAGCTCTACACCTGTTCTTCCAAATATTAGATAAAATGACATGTCGGACACCATCAGCAATGATATTTTGATGTAACCCGACCCCAAGAAGGGCTTCTTTCCAGTTTAAATTATGCCCAAAGATAGCTGGTAGATCATGGAAAATAATATTCCATTGTTTCTTAGCAGATTGGCATCCCCAAAAAGTGTGTTTTATGTTTTCTTTCCTTTGACAGAATGGTCAATTAGCTGGTTGGAATGTCATACATTTCAACCTGTCTTCGATAGGCAGTTTGCAATGTAAAACCCTCCAAGCAACTAATTGGGCATCTGTATTAACCTTTAACTTCCAAATCTGAGCAGAAAGTTTAGCCCAAAATTTCTCAATGAACCTACAATTCCACTTGGAGTTCAAACGAGTTCTTAAGAGAAAATTTGGAAGAAGCTGAAGGTAGACCTTCTTCAAAGGAAAGAAAAGAAAAGGATAAGAGGACATCCATAGCCAATCTTTGTAAAGGTTACAATAGATAGGAGTGCAAAGCTTCATAGTCAAATCAATTGGAACCAGAGATTGAACAAAAATTAGAAAAACCTTGTATTGATTACTAAGATTAAATTGAACTTTTATATATTGCCATGACAACCAACTCATAGTATGAAAATCCCAAAGGTCACCAACATTACGAACTCCTTTTCTGAACAAAGAGTAGGATTGTTTCGGAAAACACAAAGCAAGAGGCTGATCCTGATAGAGAATATGCTTATTCCACCAAATAGAAGAAGTGGAGAAACTGAAACCATGCTGCAAAGAATTATCCCTCCATTTTAAGAGATGGCAAGTGTTTTGCCAAGCTTTCCAAATAGACTAGAGAGGAGGGGAAGATCTTATAGAAAAGAAAGGAGCATGAAGAATTTTGTCAAGCCAACCCACCTACTGCCATTTTCCCTTAATAGAGACAAATTTAATACGATTCCGTATAAGAATCTTCCATAACTCATCTCCTTGAACAACCCGGATAATCCATTTGGTAGCCAAGCAAAATCCTTGCGTTCTTGGGTCTAAAAGTCCCAAGCCACCTTTGCATTTAGGCTGAATACAATGGGCCCATGAAGTGGAAATAAACCCTCTACTACCGTCCCATCTAGCCCATAGAAATTGACAGATAATTTTGACTAAATCATCATACCCCTTTTTTGAAGGCATCCAGCAAGAAGAGTAATAAACATGTGTGGCAAGAAATATTTTATTGACAACCTGTATTTTTCCAGCCAAAGAGTGAAATTTATTTCCCCAACTAAACAGTTTCTTTTTTACTTTATTAAGGTACCAATTCCACATGTCTGAAAGAGAAACCCCGATGCCAAATGGTATGCCAAGATACCTCATAATTTCCCCATGCTTAATTTGCTTCCACTCACAAGGAATCCAATGGGGAATAGGGCCAGTTTGAAGCATCAAAAATTATGTTTTATTATGTGCAAGTTTAGAACCTGAAACCTCGCAATATAGATTCAATATTTCCATTGTGTTGGAGATATTATTTTCAGAATTTTGTAGGAATAACAGTCTATCATTAGCATAGTGAGAGTTAATAACAACATCATTATCAGAAATATAGATTCTTGTAACCAGCTTCATATCATGAGCATTATGCAATAAATAACCCAAAGCATCAGCTATAAGGGCATAGAGATAAGGAGCTAGGGGACAACCTTGCCGAATAGATCTATGCAAATGAAATGGATCTGTCATCAAGTTATTGATAATAATCCTTGCATTAGAATCCCGAAACAACATTTGAACATGAGCCCAAAATTTGGGGCCAAAACTCAGCCATTCAAGCATTTTTAGAATGAAACTCCAGCGGATTCTGTCATAAGCTTTATCAAAATCAAGTTTGAGCAGAATAGCATTTTGACCCAACTGTTGAGCCCATTCACACGTCTCCCAAGCTAGCATAAGATTATCAAGAATGAACCTCCCAGCAATAAAACCTGTTTGTTCAGCTCAAACAATTCCTTGTACTACAGGTTTGATCCTAATGGCCAAAGCTTTTGCAATAATTTTGTACGAGGTATTGAGAAGGGTAATGGGATGCCAACCAAAAATGGAGTCTTCATTTTTCCCTTTAGGGAGCAGTTTGATTATGCCACCATTAATTAAAGGGCCCAATGATCCATTTTGAAAAGCTTCCAAGTATAAACAATAAAAATCGTCCTTAATGTGTTGCCACATTGCTTGGTAAAATTCCATAGGAAGACCATCACTGCCAGGACTTTTGTAAGGGGCCATAGAAAAGAGAGCCTTTTCCAACTCCTCCAATGATAAAGTTCTATCCAAGTATTGACTATAGTCCGAGTCTATTCTGAGAGGGATATAAGGCTTAACCATATCCTCTAAAGTTTGTTGAATATCCTGCCATTGACCGTCTTTGAAAAGATTTTCATAAAAGTGTTTAAAAATGTTGCATATATCAGAAGGATTGGATTGAAGAACATTAGCTTCATCTCTTATCGTGCTAATTCTTTATTTTTATGCTTGTAATTGAGATAATTGAAGAAGTACTTGGTGCCTTTATTCCCTTCTTTTATCCAATGGAGTCTAGATCTAATTTTGGCCCCCTGTCCTTTATAATTATCAAGTTTACGCAATTGAGCTTTTGTAGCAGCAATAGAAGTTTGAATTCTTCTATTGCTAGGATCATCATTAAGGAGCTTCCTTGCCTGAGCAAGTTTGCCTTGAAGAGATTTTTCCTTCCGTTTACGCTGCCATGCCATTTTTTTTCCAAATGAACTTAAAAAGTTAGTACATTGTTCAATGGCCTTGCACCACCAAGCAATCCAAGACTCCCCGTCATCAGGTTTAGGAAAGGAGGTCCAAATCCCCTCAAGAGCAGCCAATCAAACTGGGTTCTTAAGATGTGACACATTTAGAAGAGAGTGGTGAATATTGGAAGTTTGAGATGGGAAAATGTTACAAATAATGGGATAGTGATCAGAAAGTACAACAGAAAAATCCACTTGAACATACAATCCTTCTGCATCTTGAGCCAAAGGCAAGACAGGGGAAGTGTAAAATTTATCCAACCTGCTCATCTTCCTATCCTCTCCCATTCTGCAGTTAGACCAAGTAAACCAGTTTTTAGAATGGCTGGAAAGCTTGTCATGAATAGGGTCTGTCACTCCTAACGAGTTCCGAAAAAATAACCAGCTGTTAAATTCATCAGAGTTGAGATTAAACTGCCTAAACCAGCTACGATCATAGGAGTATTCAACCATATTGAAGTCACCCCCTAAAATCCAATCAGCAGTAGGGAGGTTATTAGCCATCCAATTCCAAAGATCAATTCGAGCTTTAGCAAAATTGGGGGCATAAATTGAGCAAAAACCAATGAGTTGATCATTAAAAAAGGTGAGGGCCCAAACACAGCTGTGAGAAGGGTCTTCACCTTTACTAATGATGTGTTTAGCCAACCATGGAGCAAAACCAATAACAGCCCCGCCTCTGCCATCATAATGAGATGTATGCAAAAAGCTAGCATCTTTCCAAATAGAATATAATGAGGCCTCAAGCTTAATATTGCTTACTTTAACTTCTTGGAGGAAAAGTACATCAGGCTTCCATTTCATGACTATGTCCTTCACTTGAAACTTGTGAGGAGGGAGAGAGATCCCTTGAACATTCCAAGAGAGAATTCTATAGTTCATGACGAGAAAGAGAAGAATCATCAACTTGAGGCCGCACACTGAAGCTATTATCAAGGGTCAAAGTTGCGTCTGTAGCCTCACACTCTTTAGTGTTGGAAGAAGGAGATCTGGATTGGTGTCGAGGAAAAGAAGGGGAAGGGGAAGAGTCACGAGAATGTGGTCGAGGAGAAGGATGGCGAGGAGGAGAGGAAACATGAGGAGGGGAAGAATCAATTTGAGTGCAAGGAGAAGCACAAGGAGAGACGGGTGGCTCTTTCCTTTTCCTGACTAATGTCCAACCATCTGACATGACGGCATCCTTAAAAGAGGGAGTAGATTCCTCATGGACATTAGAAAGGTTGTCAGGGGTAGGAGAGGAAAGAAGTAGGGTCTTGGGGGCATGTGAAGAGGGAGAAAGAGGATGGTTAGAGGAAGGGGACAAAGCACGAATAGGAGAGGACAAGAGGCTATTAAGCAGAGCTGAACTTGGAGAGTGTTCAGAGGATGGGAGCAATTGGCTGTTATGCGGGGCAGAACTTGAGTGAGGCTGAGAAGACTTATTTTTCCTGATGGGACAATTGTGAATCAAATGGCCCTCCTTTCGACAGTAAAAGCATGCATTTGGCTTGTTCAGATACACTAATGGCTGCTCTAGTTCAAAGCCTGGGCCTATAATTTTGAGGTTTTATGGCAGTGGTTTGTTTAAATCTACTTCCACACAAGCCCTTGGATGAACTCTTAGACTGGATAATTTGTCAGAACTATGTTTACACCAGATTACTCTTCCCAACTGAGCCAAGATATCTTTAAGGACCGGTCTGAAAGCGAAATTGAGGAATGGCAGCTCGACCCACATGGGGTAATGAGAGAAAAACGGGCCTTCAGGGTGAAAATTGAAGGTCCAAGCTTGCAGATAACAGATTTTCCCACAAATGACCCAGGTGCCATATTGCAGAACAACTTGGGTGTGATCTGCGGACTTAAACATACATGACATGTATCCTTTCCCTAGACCTCTTACAGTTTCAATCTCCCAACCCCAATTTTCCCAGTTGAACCGGACCCATTTATAAAAATCAGATTCAGAAGGAACTCCCCTTAAAAAAAACAATATAACAGATCTGGTTTGGCATTCTGAAATAACTTCTACAATGTCATCAAGAAGTTGGACTTCGAGGGTTTTACCTATTTGATTGTCGGACATTGGGTTGTCTGGTGCACTATGGACCTCCACAGAATCATCGACAGGGGCACCAGGCATAGGATTCGGCTTTGTTGCTCCCGTTTTGTTGTCCAGGCTAGAAGACTCCCCAGACATTCTTGCAGCCACTTTGAGCCTCATCAGCATGTGGACAATGAAAAGGACTAAAACCCGCTTGCAGCAGAGGGAAAAGGTCGAGTTGCTTCATTGCCAGGCGAAATGGAAGATAGATCACTAGCGGCGTGTATGAGAAGAGCAAAAAACCCCAGATGAAGTGGAATATAAGTCAAAAGTGGTGCGGGTAAATGACCACCGGCCAAGCGGCCGTGGCCACTTGCAAGCGAACGAAACTCAAGATAAAATTACAGAATCAATAATGGAAGAGAGCGTTAGGGATTACAGTGAAAATGTTAGGGTTGCAGGCGAACATTCGCAGCATGAAAATGTTAGGGTTACAGCAAAGTTGCGGACCGAAAAACCTAAGAAAGACATAGTCTTTTGCTAATCTTTTAAAACATCGCAAAAGCAACAACTTTTGGAATTTCTTTTACCTAGAGAATGTAAATTTGGGGTCCACCTTGAGTCTTTTCCATCAAGAATAAATGCATTGGTACAGTCATCAACTGAAATTGAGTTGGTGTCCCACCCTATAGCAATATTTAATTGATTGCCTAATTTTTTATCACCATTTTCCTTTTTTTCCCAATCACCACAAGCCCAACCATATGTTAGTAAGTCTGAAATTGTTGATGCCTCCCAACCAGATAAGTTGTAAGTCTTATTATTACTATTGATTCTATTTGGTGATTTAGCAAATAAATCACATAGAGGTGTTGAATCCTTGCCAATGAAATTATCCATCCCCTTTTCCCTTGAGGTATCTACAAAAATGGCATCTGGAGAAAAACTCACTAGCATCATCCATTTGACCACATAAAGTTTCATAAAGATAATTTTCTAAGGATAATCCCTCTTTTCCATGGGGTATCATACCAATATTTTCAAGAAGTCATAGACATATTCATGCTTGACAAGGGGATTTGAAGGATCATGAGAAGCCTGTTGTTGAAAACAAAAATTGATATTAGCAAAGCAGAAACAAGATAGCTAGAATTCTAATGGAAAATCCTTAAGGAAGATGTCTTATGACATGTGAGAGAGTGTACTAGCCATCAGCAGAACAAGTCAGAGCACACTTTTCTAGCTAGATTATTTCAACCATTGCTCATTCCAAAGTAGAAATAAGAAAGTGTGTCTATGGATTTAATTACTAGTCTATCAAAGGTATAGGGAAAAGATTGCATCTTTGTAGTTGTTAATCGATTGACCAAGTTTTCTCATTTCTTCTCCATCTCCACAAAGTATAAGGCACCTCAAATAGAAGAGCTATTCTTTACAGATGTGTTTAGGTTACATAGGCTACTGAAGAATATAGTCAAACCTCAATGCTTTTTGGCAAGAGCTATTCAAGCTAGCTAGCATAGAGTTGACTCCCAAAACGAGTTACCACCCTCAAACAATTGGTCAAACAAAGATCGTAAGAAAATGGGTTGTGCGATACTTGCATAACTATGTGTCAAGGAAGTAGAGGGCTTCAATTAGGTGGTTGCATTTGGGGGAGCACTGTTATAACAACCACCTATCATATGTCAATTGGGATGACTCCTTTTCGAGAATTACATGGTTATGATGCTCCATCATTCTTGGATTTAGTGTTCAGTGATAGAAAGGCTCCAAAAGCCAAAGATTGGATCCAAGAGAGTTAGGATATCCTTAATTCCCTCAAGGATAACCTTTAGAGCACCTAGAATCAACAAAAAGAGTATGCAGACAAGCATAAGATAGAGAGAAGCTTTGAGGTAGGTGACTTGGTTTTCTTGTGCCTATAGCCCTACTGGAAGTCTTCCTTGAAGAAAAGTAGTGCAAAGAAGCTAAATCCTCACTTATATGGTCCTTATAGGCTAGGTTGTAGAGTGGGGGAAATGGTGTATGAGCTTGAGTTGCTAGAGAGTAGCAAGATCCACAATGTGTTTCATGTATCGTGTCTCAAGAAGGCACTGAGAAAGCACCTTACATCTTCATCGGAGCTTCCTCCCTTGGATGAGGAGGGTAGATTGGTTTTCATTATAGAGGAGATTGTGGATACCTGAGAGAGAAGGTTGAGGAGAAGAGTAGTTGAGTATCTAATTAGGTGGAGGGATTTACCAATAGAGGATGCAAGATGGGAAGGAGAGCAATTTATTCAACATCTTAATCTGCAATTGCTTGACAAGAAATTTCAAGAAGGGGCGATTGTAATGTCCCCTTTCGATGCCTAAGCAAGAGTGATTAATTAGGCTATTTTATTCCAGTAGTCTAATGTCGGAGCTAAGGGAATATTTTAATTTAATTATTTAATATTTTTTGTTCTTGCATTTCTTAAGGGTAATATTATTTAATTAATTTAATTAAGTTCATAAATTGACTTTGTCGATATTTGATGAAGTTTTAAAAGGTCACTTTATTATCCCCAAGTTTATTTAAAAATATCAACAAGCGGGAATTTAAAAGTTAGGGTGGAGTTGGATACGAAAGTGAAAAAGAATGCTCATTTTGGGTATGCTTGAATAATGTTCTATTGTGTGCTCTTTTTGAGTAGCTTTGGAGCTCAAACCCTAGGATGCAAACCCTACGAGTAACAGCATTTGGTGGTGAAAAGATCTACCCTAGTCAATTTGTTCGAGAGATCATTTAGATTTCTCGCAGTGAGTTTACAACAAGAAAACATGCGAAATTTGTGAAGTCTCTTACAGGGACAAATTTTTGAGTTATCCAATTTCATGCATTAAAGGGAGAAACTGAATAAATAAATTATTGTTATCAATATTCAAAATATTAATGTTGTAGTCGTACCATTTTTCTAGTAAGTAGAACGAACTTTATGAAGTTTCAAAGGAGCTAGGAATAGTCGTTGCTTTCCATATTACACTAGCTGCAACCCTTGAAATTAATCGCTACCCCTTTTTGGCAAGCTATGTGAGGATTCTTGGTGGGTCAAAGTAGTCAAATGGTCATAAACTACTCCTTATGAAGTATTACGGGATTTTTTAGACTATCGTACACCTTACTCCTGGATGTTGTACAAGCTTAAAGAGAGTTGCTGCCATTTGGAGGAAGATATCCATACATGTGAAGGAGTTTATAATATAAAATATATTTCTTGGGATTCAGGTCAGAATTGTTTATGTATTAATTTCTAGTTATAGCTGTTATATTTCTGAAATAAATATCATATCATGGAAGTTCTTGGTTTTTACCATTCTGTGCTTGAAAGTTAAATATATTCATTGTAATGAAATGTTTGGAATCCATTAAAACTGAAGTTCCCTATTAAGCATTTACCAAGCATTAATTAAAACTGGAAACAAGCCTAGAACAACATTCAAACAAACTGTTTGATGAAATGCCTATGCACGTAAATTGGTGAAATTGAAATTTTCACACACAAAATTGCCTTGGGATATTTCACCTTTTCAAAAATAAAAAATTTAATTTAGATGTTATTTTTGACAATCTTCTAAATGAGACATTATAAGGCCTATGCATTTTTTTTGAAGTACTTATTAATTCACTTTGTACTTTTTTTTATTTTTGATAGTCTTCGGAATGAGACATTATAAGGCCTATGTATTTATTTTTATAGTACATTTTTAATTCACTTCGACCATACACATCAATCGCCTCATACATACACACTTGCATTTATTTTTTCTAATTCGTCACCCTAGCTCATAGGTCTATACCATTTACTTTGCATATTGAGTTGGAACAAACTTTCAAGGATTTAATTTATGATCAAAATCTGATTTGTTATTGTTGTTTAAGAGCATATCTGTCATCTAATTTTGATATGATTATATTTGTTTTAATGGTTTGAATCTAAACATTTTACCAAAGGTTTCAATTGAATACTAATTATTGCCTTTCCAATCAAATATGAGGTTTAGAGTTATTTGGTATTATCTTTCAATCAGTGTTGCTCAATTGACCATTTAATGCCCAATTTAAATTATGAAATTTATTTCTGATTATAGTAGTGTAGATTTCAATTCATTTTGCATTTCATTTAAATCTTTTATAATAAAACATAATACAAAAATTTTGCATATTTTCCTAGAGTTCTAAATTGCCAACAATATATGATTAGTTGCATGGTACACCTACATCAGTTGCTATTAGATCAACATGGCCATGCATCAAGACTTCTTTAGGTGATCTCCCAAGAAGATTAACCACAAGAATTCAATCGTGCTTGATAACATGATTTTGTAGATCATTAAGATTAAACCTCTAGAATTCAATTGAAGTTTCATGCGAATTAAAAAACTGATCCTGGGAAGAATCCCTCTTCATTTGGATGCCATCAACAATCTTGGGTAGTCCCTTGAGCAAATCAACTGGTACCACCTCATTATTGAACACCACACCTGGATCCCATATCTTATTATTGTCATCACTTGTGTTATTAGAATTAGGAAGTGTCCCATCATCCAACTCAAAGAGTCAATTATCAAAGGATGACTTCGCATCCATCCCAAAAAGAGAATTATCAACCAACTAAAAATTATTTCTATCTTCTTGCTCCAACCAATCTTTTTGTTGTCCCAAATCTATTCTAACAAACTTAGGAAATTGTTCTAAATCAAAATCTTCTTGGATCCTATCAAGCTCATCAATTACTTGGCTGATTTCCTTTTCCCTTTGCTCATTCTCATGCTTCCTCAATTGTTTTGAAATATCACTGTTTATTCTTTGCATATAGAAAACATCACTTAGATACTTTCTAGTGAATTCTTAGTTGATTTAAGGTCAAAGGTGAGCTCATCGACTTCTTTTTTTTCCCTTCAATGCATCAAGGGTCTCTTTTACAAAGATGAGCTTATGATCCCTATCTAACAACAAATGTAGGAAATTTGATTTCATTGTTTCCCAAGCATCTTGGATTGTTTACAAATCTACAAAAGTGGAGCCTCCTTCTATTCCTTTCTGTCTCTTCTCAACTTGGGCTTTCCAAATGAGATCTTCAATAAATTTGTGTGTGCCATCAAATCTTGTCAAGACTTGTACCATTTTCTCTTCTATGATATAGAATTGATTCTTTAATTCTTGCAACCCCCTATGCTTTTGATCCAAATCAGCAAGGTCACTTTGCTCATGTGTTTCTTCTTCGACTTTTGAATAGGCTTTGCTACCTTCTAGATCATCTTGGAGCTCCTTCTCACTTGATTTTGTTTGGGAATCATTCTTGAACACTTTCTGCATCAGAACATCCCTCTCAACTTTTGAATTGTCATCACTAGAATGATACATGAGCTCATCACTAATTGTTGTTATGAATTTTTCAGCTAGCTCAACTTCATCATTAATAGTAGCAACAACTTCAATAGATTCATTTTGGGATTTCACGCCATATGCCTCTAGAGATGTGACATTTTCCACAACATAAAAGGGTTTGAAATGCTCATCTTGCCTGCATTTTAGCTCTACTTTAAAAATTTGTGTTGTGAACGTCTCTTCCTCCTCACGCTCCACTGCCAAATATGGCTTCAACTTATCTTTACATTGGCTAATAACCATTTCAACTAACACATTTGCAACTATTAAGGAGTTTTCATCATCCTTCCTCACTTTAGACAATAGAATTGATAAGAATGGATAGAGAATGTTGTCACTCTCATTGACCACCAATGAAAAAGATTGTGCATGATTGCTATAATGTTATCATCATGAATCTTTTTGACAACAACAAAGAAATATTTGAATAATTGGAGTATCAGATCATCATAGTCAAGATCAATCATCAACAGACAAGATCTAACATTTGCAATAGTTTCTAGAATTATTACTTTCTTGGCAAAAGAAGCATGTCTAGTATATTTCAAACCATGGAAAACCTCTACCATTAGCTGAAAAAACTCTATTGTGTCATCATTGTACAAAACTTTGGGAGCTATAATTCTTGCAAATTCACCAATGCAAGAAATAATTGTAACTCTAACTTTTTCATTTGTGTATCTCATAAGCTTCAGCTTAACCAATGCATTCATAGCCGAAGCCACAACAATATTCAACTCCATAAAATCTAGATGATCTATCTTCAAGAAACAACTCTCCATAGTAGCCAAAGTGCATAGTAATTCATCCCTTTTTCTAGAAGCAGGTGGTCAAGTCTTTTTTCTGCCCTATAAATCTTCTCATCAAATTCAAATGCCACGATTCACAGGAAGGTGTATACAAATTTTTGAATTTTCCTTTGTCACAACTAGATTGAGTGGTGAACTCAACACAAGCAACTACTGAAACAATGCTATGCAATTGAATATCTACAAGGGTTAGCTTCCCAACAAACTAGCAAGATAACATGGCTTTGATACCACTATAATAAACACCCTTTATTTTGTTTTATTTTTGAATTTTGGATTAGCTTAACTGTAACAAAATGCATAACAACTTCCTTTCCAATTTTTGATCATCCAGATCCAAAAAAGGGCAAGGTGAGAGCATATGGTGTTAGGATTACAAGTAAAATGAAATCAACTAAGTTGAAAGGAAGAATCAAGTGGCAAGCCATCCAAACCACTCATCCAATGGGATGTGTATGAAAAACTTAAAGGTGCACCATCCGCTTATTCAATGAGAATTACAAAAGCAACCATCTGTTTATTCAACAGGAATTACAATCACACATCCACTTTTCAATGGGAAAGCTTATTTAAAACTAAAAGTAAATATTAAAACTCTTGCCACTTATCAAGTGGGGGCAATTACAAACCACTTGTGCAATGGGATAAGTATCAGCAATAACCAAAATATATTCATTGTCAGTACTTCCAACCAACATTATAAATCAAGTACAAAAAATAATGACTATGGTGGCTAGACCATCCAAAGCACTACAAAATTAATTTCATGAGCATTTTAATCATCAAATGAAGTGGGTTAGCTGCTGATATTAACTAGTCATAACAGTGGCATTTATCATCTCCATTTCAATTCCAAAAGCATGAACAATCAGCAAAATGGACAACCAATCAATATACCTTGAAACACTAATGCTGGTATGATCATGACAAGTCTGGAAATCAAAGTGTAACCTCTGGCAGGTGATGTAACAGGTTTAAAATGACTGAACTAAGCTGTTACAGATATGATATATTGTTGTTGCAGGTCAAACAACCATAGAAGATTCACCCAAAACACCTTCCAAACAACGAAGTCCACCTTTAATCATGAAACATCATCAACAAGTACTTCGTATGCCACCAATCAACACATAAAAGACCAAGAAAAGAGGGAAATTTAAACCCAAAACCTCACACCCAAGTCTACAGGTGGTATGGTCCAGCAAGATAGTTCAAAAAAATTCAAAAATTCATCACCCTCTGCAAAAGCTAGACCAAATCACTCCAAAATATCTACATATTAAAAGACATCAAATATCTCCATCATGAAAACCCAAAGATTGAAACTATGTTGAGACACAATGGTGATTCCTAAATGAAATCACACTAACTACAACTAGGGATTGTCTTACAAATTTGAAACTAGAAATTAAATGAAGGTTTTCATACTCAAAAGATTTTGGGAAGAACATGCAAATTCAATCTGGTAGCGTAACAGTGTAATAAATCTTCAATATGTGAGAAATGGTAGCCCCGAACCTCCATTTATAGTTTTTTGTTTCTTTTTCGAAAAAGCAATTTTTGTTGTTTTTTTTTTCCAAAAAAGAACTTTTTGCTTTTTTCTTTTTTGATTTTTTTAGCTTTTTCAAATTAAATAATTCATTAAATGCAAAAGACCCTTAAGTGTATATTTTGAACAGTCCACCTAAGTTGCAAAAAGCATTGCCAAGGCTTTGGAAACCAATTATGATCATGTCAAGATGTAACTGAAAATAAAGGATGATGACAGGTGCCAACTTGAGTTACAAAAAATAGACATGCTCTCCAAGAAGTTTGGAGAACACCCTAGGAGGCCAAAAACTCTTCTAAAAGCATCACTGTGATCCATAACACCCACTAAACTCAATACCACAAATAGATGCCAAGAAAACCCGAACCAACACACTCCAAGAACTTTGGAGTCCCCCTTTCTCTTTAGCAATCAACCTACGGGACTTGAGAATTGCACTAAAAGGTCACAAATCAATTCGGTTCAAATTGGAGACACTACAAAGACACATGTTGGAGACACCTTTCCTCTTGAGGTCGAAATTAGCAATGCAAAAGGACTCAAGAAGTTGCTCATTTGGAGACACCAAAGCATAGTGATATCAAACTAGTGTAGCAAAAGCACAGTGGTGAACTCATTTTTCTTACAAGGAAGCCCTTAACCTTGCAAGGGTTTGAGGGTGTATTCAAGTATTTGTGAGAAGGCATCATTCATCAAACCAAAGAGTAACATACTGAGAGTTGGTTGCATTTTTTTCCTAATCCAAGTTAGATGTAGAAAGGCATAATCACGAATCTCATCACAAGCCTCTCCAAGGTACACAAAAAGAGTTGCATTAATGTTGTTGTGAATAAGATAACAATCATGCATACCTTGTCATTTCTCTTCAAGTGGCCAAATTTTTTAAGTTACATTGCATAAAAATATTTTGCATGGAGATAAGAGATCTCATAGTGCATTTTGTCTAGAGTTGTTTCACTTGAAAAGCACAAAATCTAAACTCTACAAACATTACAACATGATTCATAATGTTGGCACCATCATACTTGAACATCCCAATCTACAATTTCTTGAGGGCAAGCAATTCCAAGAAGCATAGACTATCATGTCTCCTTTTCAAAAACTAAAGGAATATATAGAGGACATGGCTTATTCTTTATTTCTGATAGGCTAAGGGATAAAATAAGGGAAATAATAATATTTTAAGCAGTGTTCCACGAGGACACGTCCCCCCAGAAAAAACCACCCGTTTTTGAGACGGGGACGTTTCCGAGACAGAGAGATGCCTAGGAAATGTCCCTCTGCCGTCCCCCCGCCATCACGTTTCTTCGCCGTCCCCCTAAAGTCCCCTTCTGGGAGACTTCAGGGAAACTTCTAGGAGACTCTAGGAAAACTTCTGGGAGACTTCCAGAAGTCCCCTCCACCCAAGGAAACTCCAGGGAAACTTCTGGGAGACTCAAGGGAAACTTTTGGGAGACTCCAAGGAAAATTTGGGAGACTCTAGGGAAACTTCTAGGAGACTTCCAGAGGCATCAGACCATTAGCCTGGAGCCATTTACTACTAGTATTTACTATTTTGTACTTTATTTTTGAAGTTTGAAGTTTTAACATTGATGATACAGTGATACTTGATTGTAATTATGATTCATGAATCATGATTATGAAACTCAAATTATGAAACATCTAGTTCTTGTTGCATTTTCCAATGTCTATATTTTCATTTTGATTTTCAATGTTTTGTGGTTCACTAGTTCAATGAAATGATATATCATTGCAATGTGTTATTGTGTTTAAACTTTAAACTTTTAAGTTTTAATTTTTGTTTTTATGTGTTAACTTTACTTATTCCTTAGGTTTCTACAGTTATATAATTATATTGTTATACATCTTTTTATAACTAATTTTTCAAGTACTATATGTATTTCAACTCCACCCCCCCGCCACCATCCCCCTGCCGTCCCCAAACTTAGGCCCCCCATCTCCCATCTCGGAAACATGTCCCCTGCCATCCCCCCATTCCCGTCCCCGAAACTCTATGGAACACTAATTTTAAGTTAATTCCATTCATTTTATTTTCAAAAGGGCTATTGAAATGTTATAGGGTCAATATGCAAGATTTAAAAAGTGTTTTAACACTTCCTTCAATATCTAATTCAATCAACATTTGATATAATTTATGAATTATTTTAAAAACTTATAGGGAAAATTAAATTCAAATGGACAACCTAAAAAAGGAAACTATAAAATAAAGTCATTTCCTCAAAGAAAATCACCCACATTTGTGATTTCACTATTCTTTCCAATTTGGAGTTAAGGATGAAAGTCCTTAGCATAGGAGAACCAAAGGACAAAAACCCTAGTCAATATTTGGATTTAAGGACAAAAACCCTCTTATCCATTAGAGGCGATTCTAGCCAAAAATCACAAATTATATTGATTTTTTGAAGATTGATTCAAGGTTTGAAGTAATTTTTGGTCGCTATAGGGACACTATTGTATAAAAGGGTTAGATGTGCTGATTTTGAATTTTTTTTAGTAGTGTTGTCACCATATCTTCTTCACATTGCTGGTTTTTATAGTTTAGGGTTAGATTTTCCAATTATTGCTAATTGACAAGGGTTGTAGGCCTATTTTACTTCTTCTTGCTACCATCATACAACATTTAAGGAAGCTTGCAAACATTGGTGAAGGTTTTCAAACATTTTCCATAGGCTTGCCACCAAACTTTGTCACTACCAACATTATTAACAAATACATAATCTTTTTAATCAATTTTGGTTGTTACAACATTGCTTCTATCCTATGCCATCATTAGCAGTTATACAACTTGTTGCAAGTGGGACTTCTATCATTGGTGAGTTGTAATTAATTGTTGCCAATCTTGTCATGTCCCCAATTTGGAGCAATAAGGAGAATTTATTAAATTAATTATTTATAAGGTTATTAAATAATTAATTTAATATTAAAGTGATTAAAAATAAAATAATATCAAAAAAGTCAAAGTAAATAAAATAATATTTTATTCTAGAAGCTTCCTGGAAAATGTTTGTGAATTCTTTATAGGGAGCTTTTGGAGGGCATTTGAGAACATCCGGAATTGAATACATTTTCTGAATATTGAAGAGCTTAAATGCTTGACTTAGCTGGAGAAGTTAAATTCTCTAAGTTTGCTGGTTTCGGTTGTGTAACACCAACCCTCGCTAGTTTGGAGTGAGAGATAACTTAGTCTCTAAATTTTGTGACCATTGGCCAAATTTTGATGATTGTGGAGAAATTGCAGATTTTTGGTTGAAGATTTTCAGACTTGAGGAAGGACGAATTTGCAACATTTGGAAATTCGATTTAGGAAAAGCATTTTCAATTTTTTTTGAAAATAATCTCAGATATGGAGAAGTCGATTTCACTATCAAGGAGGACATATTTGGAGGAGACGATTTTGGTTTGAGAGGTGTGATTTCAATCCAGGTTGCAAAATAAAGAATCCGTGGCTTCTTGGAGAATGCTAGCTCTGTTTGAAGGAAGGATGACTTGCTAAATAAAAATCAGATAAAAATCCTTTGAGGCTCCAAGCTTAATTGCAGGTTTTTCCACTATCTTGGCATCATTTTCCAACATCAAAGAAGGCAGATTCAGGGTAGTTCGATGGCCATTTGCATCTCAGAAGTATCCAATTTGCAGCATTAAAAAAATCAGGTTCCTGTTGCTTATATCTTGCATTGAGAGTCATTAAAGTTGTAGAGGTCATTCGCTGTCTTAAACAGTGAATAAACATTATCAATTTTAGTTGCATCTAAGAATTGCATTTAGGGGGTCTGATCACTGTTGCAAAGCAGTAACATATCATTGTAATTTCATTATATCTTGGTCATGGCAATGTAAGGAGGAAGCATGGTATTTCATATAAGTTAAGGTCTGATCTTGGTGCTAAATTTAGTTCACTTCCAGCATTGTAATTTCATTGAACTTATCAAATTGAGAATTTTATGGTTGGTTGCAAATTGTTTGATATAATGCCAAGTAGCTATACTTTCTTATCAGCATATGTAGTTTGCATACAAATTATTTGACGAAATGTCTTACAGCTGTAGGTGTGCATTTTGCATAGTTTAAGTCATCTATATGCATTTGAAAACACAAAAATACCTTGCGGATCATTTCTATGCACTTGTAGTTGTTTAAGAAGCATTTATACTTCATTTGGCAATCATCAAAAGCAAAACAAGGCAAACTAAAATGAAAACCAACAAGCAAGAAGGTTTCAAACAAAGTGTTTGTCAAATTGCCTAAGGCAGAAAAACAAGGTTTTTACATCAGATTTGGGAAGGCACTTTACAAATATATTTATGTTCTATTCAGGGATCTTCTTGGGACTCAATTTTACCACCATAGTTTTTCTTGAGTTCCCTTCACTTTTGGGTGTTTTGACTATGTTTGGCCCCCATTTATAATTGATCTAAGAAGTCTTGTGGTCCAAATTGCATGTGGCATTCATTATTTTTTGCATGTGCTTATATTGTGTTGCAGTTGCCAAATTTCCAAGGCATGTGTAAGTGTTTAGCTTGCAGTTTGAAAGGTTAGAGTATGTGTCAAGTGTTGAAGTTGTCAAATATTTCCTACCTAGCATGGTTTTTTTCTTCCCCTTGCTTCCCTTTATTACTCTAGGTATGTCAAACTTCCCTATCATATCATGCCATCTTGCCTAAGTCCATTTCCATTTACTCTATCATGCTTTGGAATTGCTCCATCCCCAAAAAATTCATTCTCTCAAACCTCACCCTTTCATATGTTGAAAATTGTGTGTTTCATAGTTCACAATAACATGTGTTCCCATCCAACTTTGACTTCCCCATGGTAAACCAAAAAAATTTTGCCATTCAAGGTGGACTTTCAACCATCCTCGACTAAGTGCCTCCCTTTTCTCCCCTTTGAACTCCGAAGTTTTCCAATCCCCTTTGTAAAAGCATGTTGGATAGAAATTTCAAGCTTCCTTTGTTCTTAGTACCCATTTCTTTTACACTTGAAAGCTTTCAATTCCTCTGTTCCCTCATAAAGACCTTTCGTTGTTGAACTTCCAACTTCCCCTAATCCTCATACATGTCATGATGTAACCTCAAATCCTAAACCTCAATGTTTCCTCGTTCTCCTCCTCCATCAATCTTAAACCTTCAAATATTTTTTTTCCCCTCTTGCCTTAGTGGTATGATTCCTTTCCCATCCCCAATTCTTGACATTCTCCATTGCTCAAACCTTCAAACTTCCTTGTTTGGACTTCCCTCCCCTTTTATCCCTTAATGGTATTAAGCACCTATCACCTTTGATATTCAAAGTTTAAAGTTTTCAAATTCAAGTTTTTGCCATGAGTTCCTCTTGAACTTCAAAGTTCAAAAAGCTTGCCTTTTTTGTTGGTTTTCCCTATAACTCATTGTAACGAGATGGACAACCACATGGTCATCGGAGTTGGCATGACAAGATCATGTACTAACAAAGGATAGCACCAAACTTTTTGTTGTCCAAGGAATTTTGAACACAATTTACAATTCAAGTGGTTTTCACTAGCAATTTGATGAAAGGAAACTAGGGTTTCTATTTGGCCTATTTTGGCCACACTTACCAAAATAGCTTGCTTTTTATTGGGGTGCCAAGTTTATTATAGAACAACACCATGACCATATAAAAAATATTACAATGGGCCATTTTTCACAAACTGATAATTTTGGTAAAATTTGATATGATTTTTCATCGAATATTGGAAATTTTCCAATAAGGTCAAGTGTGGATTTGTAATGACCCCATTTTTAGCCATATGGTTTCATGAGCTTTTGGCCAATTTTTGAGTTTTCTTGTAAAGCTTCTAGGTGACCTAGGGAGAACTCCAAAGTTCTTGGAGAGAACAAGTTCAACCTTTCTTGGTTTTTGTTGTTGGCATTGAGCTCAGTGGGTGTTATGGATATTAGTGACACTTTCAAAAGTGTTTTTGGCCTCCTAGGTTGTTCTACAAACCTCTTGGAGAGCATGTCTATTTTTAGTCAGTCTTTGAGTGGCACCTATCATCATCCCTAAGCTTCAATTACATCTTGACACAATCAAAATTGAATTCCAAAGCCTTGAAAGTGCTTTCTACAACTCGTGTGGAGTATTCGAAAAATATACTTAAGCTTATAATATTAAATGTTAAAATATTTGCTAAGTGTTATATTTTATTAAAGTGGCTTTTGCATGTAATGAATTATTTAATTTGAAAAAATAAAAAATAAAAACTTTTTCAAAATGAAGCAAAAAAGAGTTTTTTGAAAAAGTAACAAAAAAGCAAAAAGCATTTTTTCCGGAAAAAGCAATGAAAAGGCTATAAAAGGAGGTTTGGGGCTCTCATTTCTCATATGTCAAATATTTCTTATGTTGTTATGCTATGCTATCAGATTATTCCTGCGTGTTCTTCCTAAATCATTTGAGGACAAAAAACCTCATTTGATTCCTAGTTGCAGATTTGGAAGACAATTCCTAGCTAGTTTGAATGGTTTTATTCAGGAATCACATTGTGCTTCAACAAAGTTTGGATTTTAGGATTTCAGAATGTAGGTATTTGATGTGTTTTGAGATTACAAATTATTTGGGATTGATTGTTTGTCATTTGCAAAGTTTGTTGGTCATTTTGGAGCCAATTTGAAGTTTCCTTTTGGCTGGCCATACTATTTGAGAGTTTGGTGTTTACCTTAGCTGGCCATACCATTCATATCTTGTTGGGAAAGTTGTTATATGGCTCCAAAATCTTCAAAGGTTGTGATTAATGTGTTCCTCATAGCTGGGTGACTCCATTAGGGTGAGTTTTTGGTCTGATTTCAGATTGCATAAATTGCTAGGAAGGTCGTACCATACCTATAGGATACCTGGAGTTTGGCGTGGGAATATAGGAGACCAAGAACTGCACTTGGAGGGCTTATTGGTTGTTCATTTGAGGCACCTTGACTCTTGAAGACATTTTCTAACAGTTTGGGGTTGCACTCTGCAGTTTTGGAGGCTACCTAAGGGCTGTACAGTCACTTGTACCTATTGCTACAGGGTATTTCAGACCTGTACAAGTCTGATAATCATTTCCAGTTTGACTTCATATGCTTCTGTGGAGTTTTGTGCACACAAGAGTTGCATTTCTTAGTGCTGATTTAGCCAATGGTGCTTTTGGGGTGTGTTGAACATGCATTTGGAGCTTGTGGGGCAAATTCCCTTGCTGTCTTGTGTAATAGTGTGATATTATTATTCATTCATATTAAGACCTGCAATCTCCATATTTCTTGTCAGTTGGAGAGTGTTTAAGAGTGTTGGGTGTTTGAGACAGATTTGTCGCTTTAGGAGGAGTACTTTTCTGGTTGGAAAAGGGTTTATCCTGCTGCTATGACCTACAACTCAAAAACAACAGACCTGTAACATCACTTCCTTCCATTATCAGACTTGTAGCTGCTTACTTCCTTGCATTCGAGGACTGTTTGGTAGCGTTGGGTGTATGTGTTGTTGGTGGCTATCGCTGGGAAGTGTTTCATGCTGATTGGAAGGGGTTTTAATGTGTTTTTATAGCTTCCATTGTAAATTTTAATGATCAGATTTAATGCATAGAAAATTAATTCAGAATCAGACTATAACACAGCAGATACCCTGGGAAAACCCTCCTCTTGAGGGAGAAAACCCAGCAACAAAGATCTCTCTTATATATATAAATAGTGGCAACAATTCTCTTTACAATGAGGCCAATTATAAGGCCAATCTTCTGCACCTAACACAAGATGCAATGGCAGATAATAATCTGCAAGTATCTAACTCTGCCTTTGAGTAAACTCGCAATCTGTACTTGAAGGAGTTCGCTCTTCCCTTGAATAAATTCGCAATCTGTACTTGAAGAAATTCGCACTTGAAAAATGATAGAATGAATCGAACTTGAATGAATGTAGAATAGATGAAAGTGACCTTGTATATATACAAATGTGAGAGAGGTCGCACCTCTTCATGTACAAGGTCGGCCATGATACAAGTAATATAATTACAAATAATAAATGCAAATTATAAGGGAGGTCGGCCCAAGAGAAATTATATTGTTGCCAAGAGAAGCGCCCATTCTCATTAAATGACACATATAAATAAATAGCCGATAGGCTATATTGATTTATGTCTTCACTAGTGGCTGGAAGGATGAACCCGAAGCTGCCATAACATTAACACTCCCTCTCAGCTAGGGAGAGAACTTCTAGCTGCTCAAGACAAATCACCTCAACATGATGCCCATCACATTGGCTACAACCAGATGTGAAAAGAAGAATATCACCTCAACGTGATATTAGATATCGCCTCAACACGATATCAACCATAATGGCTACAACCATACTATGGTAAGTACAAGTGTTCATCACTTGCGTATTGTCACCTCAACGTGACTTTCCATGACTCTCCGAGGTGAAACAC
>VDFB02000363.1:165616680-165640874 GCA_007258455.2 Sequoia sempervirens
ATTGTCGAGAGCTGATCTCTCAAATCTGCAATCCTCATAAAGTATGCAATCACTGATTCACCTTTCGCCATCTTCACATGATGAAGTTGTTGCTTCAGTGCAAGCGCTTGGCTGGTATTGTTGATTTCGTACATCTTTTCCAAGGTCTTGAGCATATCTCTCACTGTCTTCAACTTAGAGATGATAGGAACAATATGGTCCTTGACGGAATCAACTAATATCTTCATTGCTTTAATGTCTTTCTTTACCCACTGTAGCTTTTCTTCTTCCTCCTTAGGTTCAGAAGTGCTAGACACCACGAACTCACCCAAGTCATTTTCACACAAGGTAAGCATGATCCTAAATCTCCATGAAGTGAAGTTGGATGCACCTTCGAGTCTATCCTCAACCTTCAACCCATTCACCATCTTGACTGATGTAGATAAGTGAACAAATAGGGTATGCTGATTAGCAATAATTTGATCACGATCCTCTCAAACGTGCTCTGATACCATGTAAATTTTAATGATCAGATTTAATGTATAGAAAATTAATTCAAAATCAGACTATAACACAGCAGATACCCTGGGAAAACCCTCCTCTTGAGGGAGAAAAACCCACCAAGAAAGATCTCTCTTATATATATAAATAGTGGCAACAATGCTCTTTACAATGAGGCCAATTATAAGGCCAATCTTCTGCACCTAACACAAGATGCAATGGCAGATAATAATCTGCAAGTATCTAACTTTACCTTTGAGTAAACTCGCAATCTGTACTTGAAGGAGTTCGCTCTTCCCTTGAATAAATTCGCAATTTGTACTTGAAGAAATTCGCACTTGAAAAATGATAGAATGAATCAAACTTGAATGAATGTAGAATAGATGAAAGTGACCTTGTATATATACAAATGTGAGAGAGGTCGCACCTCTTCATGTACAAGGTTGGCCATGATACAAGTAATATAATTACAAATAATAAATGCAAATTATAAGGGAGGTCGTCCCAAGAGAAATTATATTGTTGCCAAGAGAAGTGCCCATTCTCATTAAATGACACATATAAATAAATAGCCGATAGGCTATATTGATTTATGTCTTTACTCGTGGCTAGAAGGATGAACCCGAAGCTGCCATAACATTAACATCCATGACCTAAAAATCATGAATATCAGGCATGCAACTGTTCCTACTTGACATTCCAAATCTGCAACACTCATCTTCATCTTTATTTTCAAGGTATTTCTTTGTATACCTGGGAGGTGTTTCATGCTGATTGGAAGGAGTTTTAATGTGTTTTTATAGCTTCCATGACCTACAAATCATGAATATCAGGCATGCAACTGTTCCTACTTGACATTCCAAATCTGCAACACTCATCTTCATCTTTATTTTCAAGTTATTTCTTTGTATCGCTGGGAGGTGTTTCATGCTGATTGGAAAGGGTTTTAATGTTTTTTTATAGCTTCCATGACCTACAAATCATGAATATCAGGAATGCAACTGTTCCTACTTGACATTCCAAATCTGCAACCCTCATCTTCATCTTTATTTTCAAGGTATTTCTTGTGGGTGTTTCATATTTATATCTTTATCATGTAATAGTAGCCTTTGGAATGATTATTCATAAGGTCTTGTAAATACAGTTGTATGAACATCAAATATTTGTATCAATTTGGATGACAGTAGTGAACCTCTATTTGTTATGTACTCGTTGATGTTTCATATTGGAAAAAATCAAAAGAAAAAAAAATAGGGTGGTTATTACAGTGGTATCAGAGTTGGTGATCATGCCAAGCTATTGGAAAGCTAACTGTTGTTGTAGTTCCTTCAATGCATAGCATTGGTTCAACAATTGTATATCAGATTTATGTGGCTTTGAGTTTCTAAAGGGATACAACGTTCAAGGTGTTGTCAAAGATTGTGAATCATGGCCCATGTAATGGTGAACAGTTGGAAAATAAACTTTATAAAGCAAGGAAGAGACTTAAACACTTGCCTCTACCTAAGGATGAGCTACTATGCATCTTGGATACAGTTGAGAGTTGCTTTGCAGGGATAGACCAGTTTGATTCTATGGAGATAAAAATTGTTGTGGTTCCTGCAATAAAATTTTTCATAAGGATTGTGTTTGCACTTTTGATCAGCTATATTAGGGATTAATGTAGCAAGAGTTGCTTGACCTCATGACAAAGTTTGAGGTCAAGTCTGCAATAGGCTTTATTGGATTTTCCATTTTGTTTGATCTCAATGCCTGTGTTAAGATATACCTCTCAAAACACTCTATTGAGTCTAAGCTAGGCTCAAAGCATAGGAGAAACAACCCACTCTTAGAGTTGGCCTCTAACCGTCCTAAGTCTGTTGATAAACCTCTTTTTCCCTTCTTGATGACAAAACCTTGGCCTTGAAGATGTCTAAAAGATCTAGGATTTATTTAAGAGTGTTGTTTTAGGACCCTATAGATCTAACAGTGCTGATAAGTGATTTGTTGATCATTACTAATTAATATAATTACAGATCACATCTTCTGTTCAATTGTGAGGTTTCTATATTTAATTTTGCATCATTAATAGCTAGGCTTGTTGTTTAATGCTTGAACATTTTCTTTGATAAGAGTTGTCCAAGTAATTGTTGCTTACTATACAACTAATCAAATCTTCTTAGAAATGTTTGGCATCTATATTTTGTATTTTATCATTTCAGCTTGCACACATTGAGAATTTTCTAAATTTCCTAAAATTGTGCAAATAGGGACTTCACAACAATCTTAAAAGGCTATCATTTCAAGAATACTATTGTTAAGTTCCTTTCTACACTAGTTTCATTCATTCAATAGTGGTGTATTTCCCTTACATGTTTTGGTCATCTACCCACTTCCTTGGACTATCACTTCAAAGGTATGGCCCACTACATACTTCTGTCAAATTTGAGTATTAAAAGGATTCTAACTATGAATTTATTCAAATTGTAACTTCATTAAATGTATTATGCATTTCCTAGTCCACTCCAATATAACAATTTAACAGCAAAGGTTCATTAAAACTAGACAACAGAAACATCTTGTACCAATTTGTTGTCCAAATCCCTCTCACAATTGAAAGCAAGAATTTTTCACAAAGCCTTTTTAATTGTTGTAAATGTTCCTATTGACATTTTAAGTTTTTAAGAACAGTTTATTAAACAATGATGTTAAATTTTAAACTGTTTTATGAAAAGCTAAAGGGAAATGTCAACATATTGACATTGGTCAAGTAAAAGGAATTATTAGACCAAGTTTCTTTTAGGGGGGGGCAAAAAAAAGGATTGTTTTCAGTTTCTTCATCCCACGTTGAAAGGGAAAGCTTTAGGGTTTTTAGCATGTGTAAGGAGTCTCAGGCATGAAAAATGGGGTTTATTCCACGTTGCATACTAAGACCAGATACAGGAGGAAGGTTTGTTGCAGATTTTAAGCACGTTGCTGGCTGAGGAAGAGGCGTGGATATTGGGAGCTTGAAGGCATCTATTAATTTCACCATGTTGCTGGAGTCCAGGGATCTAAGACACGTTGCAAGAGAAATGTTGGAGTTTTGAAAGTTTCTTACCAGTATTATGTCCACGTAGCAAGTCATGGAGTTGAGTCATAACATTATGACAGGTATGCCTTTTTTTTCCCAAAGTTTAAATCTTTGTTAAGAGTTCAAGACCTTTAGTGGTCATCTAGGGAAGTCATAGTGTTTGAGAAGTCATATGCTACAAAGGAAATTGCACTTTCTTATGAACATTTCCATGTATTGTCACTGCCTTATATCCATGTTTAGGAGGCACATGAGATAGCAGTCTGAGAGCAGTTGTGAGAAGTTCTTGTCAGGCTTACATGTCAAATAAAGCACTATAATGAACAAGGGTTACAAAACATGCATAGGTGAAGTTCTATAGGGCGGTTGTTAGAGTTCAGGGACCAAACCAAAGCTATGAAGAACAAAAGACAGTCACACATAATGCATAGTCCACTAGAGTAATGCATAGTATATTGAGCATATTTGAAATGATAGGGTTTCATGCAAAGGTAGTCATACCTTGCCTTTTAAGCATTGGTCTTTTGTACAAGATCTGAGTCACTAGAACTACAAAATATATACCTGTTGTAGTAATGTCAACACATGATTCTATGGGTATGGTTTTCAAATTCTTGTCAAAGGGTGCTGCAAACTTTTGTCATATTTGAAGAGACATCAAATACATATAGTTGTTATCTTGTTTGGAACCTTCATTAAAGTTTATCCAAAATACATACATGATAAGCCTATTGTACATAGTGAGCAACAGATTTAAAAGCTGGACAATTCAGTTGGGAGGTATTATGTGGATGAGGATATTGCATTTCTCTTGAAACTGTGATGAATAGGCACAGTCACTAGTATAGAAGAATGCACTAAAGGTTTAGATATAGCATGCAGAAAACAGAGAGTTAAGAGCTTATCATAAGTATGCCAATATTAGAGGACAGTGTTAAAAGGAAGAATATCATCAAAGAGAATAAAGGCTTAAAATACAGTAATAAGAAGTAAAGGACAGTCTCACACTGTTGGGAGCAACAAAGATGGAAGGAGAAGTCATATTAAGTAGTTAGAAGCTCCAATGGCAGCCCAGCTGATGTTGTTCACATCAATGAGGACTTGTACAACAGGCAGTTGGCAGTGTATGGGAGAATGGCTATGTGCAAATGAAAGTTGTATTGTAGAGGTTAATCTAAAAGAAGGCCAAAACCAACTATTAGATAGAAAAGGTGTGCTAAATGGTAAATTGGTGGTTCAAAGTTTGCTTTCTAAAGCTCAAATAAAAACCCTTTTGGAAAGTATTATTTGCAAGATAATGGTGCAGATGCAGAGCAGAGTTATTAGAAGTTAAGTGATACGAAACAGTGGCTAAATCTTACTCTCACAAGACATTCTAAATCTCAAGAGATTCATTGCAAGGATTAGAAGATGGTCTACCACAAAGATGATAAAAAATCATATGAAGAGGGCAGAGCACCAAGCAATCAGCATGATATGAAGATAGCAAACGTTATGACTAAAGGACACCTGTCATTTCATGGCAAGTCCTATCATGAGGTCTGTGCTCAAGACACGAAGTTGTAGGACAGTGAATCAATGGCAGATGACGAGGTACAGTCACCGAGGTGCAAGAACAGTAGGTTGAGGAAAGAAGTCAACCATAGTCAGGAGGTCTAAAAGGTCATTGAATATGGCAGTGACCTTGGATAAAAGGATCTGCCTACAATTGATGTTACATGGAAAGATGATATGGTGAGATCAAAAGTTGGTAACAATACCAAAAAGCAGAATACAGTGATCATAGGCATAAGACAAGAATGACAGTGGATTGTAACCTTGAGTGTGACTTCAAGACAGTCATACCCTTATGACTGTAATCAAGACTAGAGTTGCAGATGACAATGGAATGAATAACAGTTACAGTCCAGATTCAAAAAGATAGACTTCCAATGACAGTCATAATGGGAAGGAAAATCTTCATATAGAAGGTACAGATCAGTAGCATGACAGTTCAGTGGAGTGTAACCACAAACTTTCAAAAAGGAGTGAATTAGTTTCACTGAGAAATACAAGGACAATGGATCTGCTGCTGGTAGTGTCTACTAAAGAATGGAGGATTTTTGTAATGAAGGTGCCATGATAATTATTAGAGTGATTCTTTACAGTGGAGAAGTAGTGGTTATTTTTAAAAGAAATTGACCTGTAGAAGAAAACAATGAAATAAAAGGAAGCAGATTACTATGCAGATATGGTGATCTTGTCCTTAATAGACCACTACCATCTATTGGTACTCAAGACCCTTGCTATTGTGAAGTCCGAGGTGTAAAACATGAGCTGGAATTGCGTAATGAGATGTGATGATGCTACTTATGTGAAACAAGGATCTTTTAAACAGTCACAAAGTATAGACATTGGGTAGAGTTTTCAAACAGAGATGAGTGGCAGTCCTCTTAAGGATGGTGCCAAATAACAATACATTAAAGAGATAGTTCATTGGAAGCAATCTAGTTTAGGGCAATGTTCAGTTTTGAGACAGCAGCTTGGTGTCTAAATGAAGACCAACAATGCTTTGTGAAGGGTGGATTTCAAGGGCTGTAGTTAAGGGAAAGAAGTGTAATAGTCCTAAAGGTAGTCATAAGAGCATGACAAAAGCACAGAGCAAGTAAACAAAGAGATAGTGACCTTATGAAATAGCCTTATGACTGTACTTGAAGACCTTATGACTGTGATTTTTGACTGTACTTTGAAGTGCAAAAGGGGAGTATGACAGTATGACAAGGTTATAAAAGGGCCATGCATAAAACAAGAGTGTCTTGATGGGCAGCAAAGTCATATTAAATCAGACAGTTATGGCATGACACCATGAATGCACATATGACATGACCTATGTAAGAGAGTTATGAGGAATAGTGGCTTGAAACCTAGCAGCAATCTAAAGCCCATTCAGAAAGGCAAGCTATAATAAGCGGTGGATAATGGATGGATGTAAAGAAGTGACAGTCTTGAAAGAGACATTCATATTCATTTTTGACAATCACTTCATCAAAAGATGGTCAGATATGTGCCTTGGGATCATCTGTTCTCCAAGCTGCTTCTGGTCTGAGAGGTACAAGAAAAGAAAATAGCAGCCATAAGAACAATAACATTTGCAAAGGTAGTTCTAGAAAATCATTAGTAGCATGAAAGTCAAGCACATGAAGCAAGAGTATGGCAAAGATAAATGCAGATCACAGTCCTTTAATTGGTGAAGAAATGAAGATAAAGAAGCCTTAATGAGATCAGTTAAGTGTTAAAGCTTGTCCTTGAACTTTTCCTATGCTCAAAGAGGTTGTTGACCATTTCAAAGGTTTAACACATGTCCTATGAACATGGTAAAGGGGTTTTGGCAGTTTCGAGGCAGTTGGAAGCACTTATGAGAGCAGTTGCAAGCATCCAGGAGGTTAAAGAGCAGATATAGCAACTGACAGAGGAAAAGCAGCTTTAAAAGTCAGCAATCTTCTTTCACCAACGCTTTGCTGGAGATTTTGTGGATTCAAACAAGGGGAGTGGTTTCTAGGCGCCCAAATGAGGTGGAATTACCAAGTCAAATACGAAGTGGTCTTTTAATAGTCTTTAAAAATCGGGTCATATATGAAGTGGTCATTTAATAGTCTTTAAAAATCTGTCCTACTTTTCCTCCAGTGTAGGATAGACAAAAAGGAAGCTTACTTTCATTTGTAATCAGTTCTTACATTTTTATGCTGTAGGTTGTAACTTGTGTAAGTTCTTCGCAGCAAAAATATTGTATTGTAACTCAGAAAACAGTCATATTGTGACTGAAAAGGCAATGTAATTTCATACTTTCAAGCAATTAGAGCATATTTCAGACTAAGTGCAGTTGTAATGACACCTTCCAGCAATAAAGATTCAGTTTTTCTACCTTCAAAAGCTTGTTTTATTGTGTCCAAACTGGTAATTGATTTTTATTTATGTGATTTCATGAATAAATATTTAAGTATATGTTTTATTTTAGCAACTTTAAACAAGAAACAACATATTTTGTGTAGGTTATAGTCTGTGTTAATGTGAAAACAGCTCCTATTTGTGAAGAACATTCAATTTTCTTCCTTCTAGGATTGGGAATACTCAACCTCTCTATAAAACACTGATACATGGGTATGTTAAATCTTGAGCTGTGTAAAAGTAGCTGAGTTATTGATCTTTTGTGTGTCAAAACAGCAGTCCAAGGTCTGAAACAAACATATTTTGGTGCATCACATCAGTAGGAATTTAGATTTCATTTTCGAAGTCTTTCCTTCTATCCTTTTTCTAAGTAAAGAAATAGTTTAGTTCATTTTAGGTGAAGTATTAGGGGAACCAGCCCTCTCTAAGGTTCCTTTCTGTCATAGGTGACCCACAAACCTAGAAAGGATCCCATGTTTCACCAGCAAGCTAAGTCCTGCAACTTAGCAAGGGTGCCTACTTAGGTGTTAATAGTTCCAAGACAAAAAGCAATCTAAGTGAATTAAAATGCATGCATACCATTCAAATTGAAATTTTATAACCAATGGGCATATACAACATTCTAACTTATAATGTACAATTTTTAATCTAACAATGAAGTCTCATTTTGGATTGAACAGCAAAAAAAGAAATCGAAGTAGTTTTGTTAGAATATTTATGCAAGTATAAGATAAATTAATCCTCATTATTCCACAAAATTTTGAAATTCCCACCAGCTCCTACCAAAGGGAATTGGCCCTAGGAGTAGCAGGTAAGTGTACAAGAAAGAGTATCTTCTTGACTTCTTTTAGCGGCATTTTCAAAGCATTTTAGAGACCTCTGGAATGTCATTTAAATACATTAATATGCTTCAGAGAAACTCATTTGTGTTTAATGTTGTCCACTAAGCAAGTGAAGGGTATTTTAAAAGTATACACAGAGCTCACAATTACTGCATAGTCCATGTTCAGATTTTACACATGGAACATGAGAAAATGAACAAGCTTTCAATATAAAAAGTTGGAAGGTTGAATTTCTATGTAGGAAATACCTCCATTCCAGCTTCAGCAAATGGTGCTGACAATTTCATGCTTTGAAGTAAATGTCGATAGCCACTAGCAGTGAACCCAATAACTTTTCCGGAGAAACACACGTAATTAGAAATCAGTATCAAGTGCTCCTTATAGACATGGCTTCCCATTGAGTTAACTGAACAACAGAGTCTCTGCACAATTATGCACTTCATATTAGAGGATTTGTATTAGCAAGAATAACCTTGGCATGCTAGAAAATTAGAAATAACACAATATGTTAGGGTTTACAAGTTAGAATGCTTGGTGGTAATAGAGGGGATGTGATATTTATTTAAACATGTTTGATTCTGAAACTATTTTCAAAGTTCTCAATTCAATGAAAAGTTTAGCCACAAGGATACATTCTCACAAAAAACAAGGGGAAGAATTATTGTCATCGTAACTCATTCAAAATTTATAATTAATTGGCAATAGAAGGGCAATACAATAAAGAGCCACAATTAAAACCAAAGAAACTAGAATATAATTGCTCTTTCAATACAATCTGTGGAATAGAGACAAGTACATCAGAATCTCACAAAAGCTTTAGTTATATGGATAAATTCCAACACGAGAACAAGGAAATAATTATAGTTATTGAAACTTTCCTAGTTTAAATTTTTAGATGCCAATTGACAGGTATCCCATAAAGAGCTACAATTGAAATCAAAGGAGCTAAAATACAATTGCTTTTTCACAACACTCAACACTGTAAGGAATAGAGACAAGTTCATTAGAGCCTCAGAAGTAAAACTTTAAACTACCAAAAGCATCTTTATCAAATTTGAATATATTACTTTTAGTGTATTAATGTGATAAGGTTTTAGTAGCCACTTCATAAGGCCGTCTCAATCTAATAATTATTATTTAGTTTTTACTATGTACTTCTTGAGTTCGATGTATTGAGCTCTTTATGTTTCAAAATTCAACTAACATATATTAGCATGTGGCAAACATTCTTTTTGACCTGATTCATCAATTTTGAACTTTTCAAGGAGCAAACAACCATCATTCTATTATTTTGGTTTTAGTTTTATTTTACTAAATTGCTAGTTATACAAGTAAGCCTTGTTGAGGACCATGTTGTTGGACATGTAAGAGAACTTTTTTCCTCATTATAGTAAACAATTACTCATTTTCTGAATATTTAGCGTCATGATGAGTACCATAGATTTGTAACATCTATTTTCACACTATGTAAGTGTAAAACTAGCCAAGTCATGACATCAACTTCTACTTTGATGGATGTACCATGATCTATGTTCCTTTTGGAAGTACAACCAAAGCCAATCTCACATTCATTGTCAGTACCCAAGTCAGCACACATTGGCAACAAAATGTACCAGTATTTTAGGTTCACAAGTGCAAAAGTGTGGTGATAGTTTTCATAGAAATATGCACCCATGTTCACTGTTACACATCTTGTCCAAATCTTCACCTTTGTTCCAGGACTACACCTATTCCAGTAAGACCAACTTGAGTCCTATGCCGATGATGCCACTTCCACACTTAACCACAAGCAGTGGTAGCTATGCCAATCCAATCAGAAATTTCATGTATCAACCACCTGACCAGTGCAAACTTCAGTTTGGATACTAGTTGACTGATACCAATTCTATCACCATTGGTTCAGCACAAATCTTCGATTAAATCCCACCTGCACATAACTGTGACACAACGCCATGTACCCAATGGCAGTTACAATTTCTGTAATCAATGAAACTTGAACACTTGAAATTCTCATTCATCATTATTAATGCACATAGTTGTACCATATCAAAAAGTATTTGTATCTAGTTTTTTCGAATTCTTCAGTTACACTAAGTTCTTTCTAGATATGGATCAATGGTGAACTTTGCGCATCATTTCTCAAAATCATACATAAGCACTTTCCTTTACAAGTAATGAATCATAGTTCTTATTCTCTCTCTTTTTATTGCACACTTCATTATGTTTAATAGATTAAAATATTTCAATTAAGTTCTCTACCATGATTTCATCTAACCAATATAACATATTGAAACCACACTCATTTAGTTGACCTCAAAATAAATCCTAGAATCTGGATAAAAATTGAACTCTTCTTGAATATAATTTAATGCACAACTTTGGAACCAAATCCCCTTCTCAACAAGCTTCTACCAATACATATAGAGTTTTTTCTCTACTAGGATATTTGTATGTATGCAATCTATATCTTCCATTGCCCTTCTATGGTACCATGTTTCTACAAGATTATCTAGGTCGACTTACCATTAAACACAAGTCTTAACTCTCATACTATAGCCTTCAACTTACCTAATGTAAGAACTACTATTGAAGGAAGTGAGTAGCGTGCTGAAGTAGGCCTGAAAAATTGTTTCAGAAGTGCATAAAAAGTACATGAAGTCTGAAATTCCTTCTTTATTGGTAGATCTTATCATCAATGTTACAAGACTCTGACTCGGACTTGGTGCCCAGCCTCAACAAAGACTTGACAAATTGAAAAACCCAAGAAATTCAAATATATTTAAGGATTTAAAACTTGTTTCATGGACCCTTTAATAAAAATAAACCTTAAAGACACAATAAACTCATCAAATAGAAGCTACTTAGTTCATATATACAAGTATACATCGATCAAATCAGTATAAACACAAAGTTTAGCTCAAGGAAATGACACATTTAGATATGAAACTCAGCTGTTGAGTCTTCTAGACTTGCCAAGGGTGGCTTGCCTCAAGACTCACTAAGTCTCGATGAGTCTTATAACATTGCTTATCATAGCTAGTGATGTTGATTCTATTTGTAAATGGTATGAAACTAACAATTCATTTGCATGTTAGCAAAATCCCTTCAAAGTAATTTCTTACTACTTGGGTAATGTATGCCTAGGTTCCATCTTCATGTGTGCTTAACATGATCAAAGGATTTTTTCTCTCTTTTAGGGAGGTACAACATATACAAATGTTGTTCACAAAGTTTTTCTATTGGCTTATGGATAACACACTAATGGTGCTCTCAAAATGTCTGGGTATAACTAGGCCTAAGAAGCTCCTACAAGCATAACCAAACACTCAAAAAAGGTCTACAAAAACTTCACAAAGTAAACTCCATTCAAACTTGCAAAAATTTTCCACTCAAACTATGAATTTGAATGAATCACATGGTATTAACCAAGGAGGATCTTTCACCACCGTGATTAATCTTCTCTAAGAGGGTTTTTGTCCTTAGGAAGGCTAAGATGAACTAAGTTAAATCCCATACAACCACAAGGTTTGCACAAGAGGAAATCAAATAATCTACATATCCAAATGAGCTCCTTGAATCATCTTTTATACTTTTCCCGCCGAACTTTCTGAAAAGCATATTTTAGAATGATTAAATAACCCCTTTTTGGCTCAAATAGACCTTTTTCTGAAATAATAAATAAATTTGATGAGAAAAGTCCCCCTTTTATGTGTCCACAATATAAAAATTTAAATTCTCTTTTCAACGAGCTACTACACTAAGGTGTTTTTTTTAAATATTTTAATAAAATTAAGCAACCTTAGTAAAATAATTAAATTAAAGTCAATAATACACCTGAGTTGCGAAAATTGTCGAAAAGCATTGAAATTAAAAATTGACCATGCTGGAATGATACCAATGATGAGTAATGAAAATCGGCCTTGACTAGATTACTTACTATAATAGACACTAAAATCTGAAATTCACTTTGAAAAGTTTCATAGGAGTCCTCAAGACCAACTAAGCTTATTGCCAATATCAAATATCCCTCCTGACAAGGTTGATGATCACTGAGAAAGCAAAAGCTAACTACAATGTTGAAAAGGCCGAAAATGGGAGCATTCCATGCTCCCTCCCCAAATATTGCTTCTCCTCAAGCAATGCAATCTCAACCTCAATCAATCACCTAACTGATCTGGAATGAAACCAAATGTGATCCTAGGGTGCCACACATAGTTCCATAACTCACCTGGACTCGCCCAAACTCGATGAGTTTTGAGGTGAGCTAGGCTTTACAAGTCTAGGAGACTCGGACCCTGAGTACTCACTAGACTCACCAATTCTAAGCAAGTCTTGAGCCTAAGATTGGGACACGACAACCATAAAGTTAAAACATAAAAAGGCATTTGAACTTACACTTTTTTTTTTTATATTTGCCTTCTTCACCCTAAAAGGCACTTCATCTCTTTTTCAAGCCAAAGAAGAAAGAAAAGAGAGAGATTTGAGCCAAAATTTATTTGCATTGAAGGAAAATGAGAAAAAATATTGAGCAAAAACCAATGGTTGAATCATATTTGAGTAGGTTTGTAGATACTCTTGGTGAATCTAGAGGAGTCTACAAAGGATTGGAAAGAGATCTCCATTGATTTCAAGGAATATTTAAGAGGTGAGTTTAAATTTTGAAGGTTTTTTTTGTTTTTTAAACCAAAATTTCATTTCTCTTCTACATTTCTTCTTGTTGAACAAACCCTAGGTGCTTTTATGAAAAAAAAAGTTTTGTAGTTGCAAACCCTAAGTATTTTAATATTAGTTTAATCATAAACTTTGAATGTTAATTTTTTTATATTTATGTGTTATTGCAGCATTGTTTATTGTTGATGTTCACTTGCAGCGTCAGAAGTATTCTTCCAGCAATCTCCTTATTTGCAATAAATTAAATAATAGCCTCAAGCTATTTAATTTTTGAAGACTCAAGAGGCACGATTTTTTAGAGACACTTCTATTTGTTAAGCAAACAATTATTAATGAAGAGACACAATTTTCCTAACAAAGCCGACCTTGTTCAAGAGGCGCAAATTGCAAGAGAGACGTCTTCTTGAGGTGGCCGACTTATTGTTTAGTAAAAGATATATTTCTTATTGAGGCTGACTTGCTACTTTGAAAAGGCACATCTCTCCCATCACTTGGTATATATACACCATCAATTGTAATCCATTCAGCATTCAGTTCGATTCATTTTATTCTCTCAAGTGCGAATTCATCTTGGATCAGTGCGAGTTCATTATATGTGCAGTGTGATGTTGATAAAGACTTCAGTTCTGTGTTAGCAGATTACATGAGATAAAATATATGTTTGCATCATCTGTTGGTGCATTATTTTGGCCTCTCTTATTGGCCTCATTTGTAAAAGTGTTCCCTTCAACAATCAATAATATAAAAGATATTATTGGCTGGGTTTTTCTCCCTCAAGAGGAGGGTTTTCCCAAGGTATCTGCTGTGTATTGTGTTGTGTTTTGAATTAATTTCTGTACATGTCAATCTGATCATTAAATTTAACATTTATATTTTGTAAATTGTCTTGATCACAATGTCTCAAACTCCAATTAGAAAGGACCCTTGTTGGAAACATTCCATTATTACCCTTGGGAAAAAGAGAGAAGATGTAACATGTTTTCATTGAAAAACAATTATGATGGGGGAGGCATTAATTTAGATTGAAATACCATCTTGCACATAGTTAAAGATAATGCAACAAATTATGTTGTTGCGGGTAGATTATTGATGGATAGGAACCCATCATTATTTTGGATTCATTGTGATGCTCATTGCCTTGACCTCATATTCGAGGATCTTGGAAAGATTGCAAGGATCAAAGCATGTGTGGAGACAACAAAAAACATTTGTAAATTCATATATATTCACACATGGCTCCTCAACCTAATGAGGTAATTCATAGGGTAGAAGGAGTTGGCTCATCCTCGGATAATCTGGTTTGCTACCTGTTGATGTGATTTTTGTGACCGCATCAATCAGCAAAACAAAGTTGTCTGAAGGCTACTCCATTCTCTCTTGATCAAAGAATCCCATACGCTAAGATTGCCAGAAAGTTTGTATGTTCAACTCCAAGGTTCTGAAATGCTTTGGAATACCCTCAGTTGGTTTGTTGTGATTTTTTGTTTTTCACGAGGGGACTTACACAATCGTTCAAAAGGTTTGTAGTTGACAACAAGTTAAAGATTTGAAGGGGACTTTGTGTGAATGATTTAGCGTTGATGTATGATTTCTCCTAAAACTAATCAGAATTGAACGAAATTGAATGGCTACAGAGATTTACAAAATTTAAGTCCTAGTCTAAATGCAAAGGGTATTGAGCTTGGCTTCAATGAACTTCAACCAAACGTTGTTTTGCCTCCTATTGGACAACTTCAACAAGGTTGGTGCAATCTTCAAGGAGTGAAAAGATGTTCAAGTCACGATTCAACAATGCAATTACCATCAAAACGATGCATACTTACACATGAATCTTGACCGAAGTTAAATTTAAGAGGTATTCCAGTTGACCACGCAGGACAAACTCACCATTAGTAAGCTTGTTAGTGGTATGGATTAATGAAGCTCACACAAATCAAACACAACCACCCATAATTAACTACTTGCATGAAAATTAAGTCCTACTTGAAGTTGAAGGACGAAGAAACCTCACAAACTACTCATGACAAAAGTGGAGTTCACCATCAATGAAATTCTTTTATTATGATTAGCCTTCATGACAATTTCTTACAAAATTCTCAAAGGGAGAATTCCCCTTCTCCTTCAAACAATGCAATGAAACTATTCTAACTATCAAAAATGTCTACTCTCTAGTTTGATCTGATTTCCAACTTAACTAACTAGTGTACAAATGAAGGGACTCCCCTTTATATAGTTGGCCAAACCAATGGATGGTCTAGATCAAAGTACAATGGATGGCTCAGATTGAGCCACAAAAACCCTAGACAAGATTCACCCTAAAAACCACCAGAAGGTGGAGGAGTGGCGTCATTAATAAGCACAAAAATAGCAGATTCCTCCTTGACCACTATGGGCAATTAATGCCCACTATCCCTCCAGAAGATTCTCATCCATGACTTTGTTTCCATTGTTCTTCTCTCTGACCGCATAAGCTATGAACCGAGCCAACACTGAATCAACTTCCTCCTCTGAAATTGCCGGAGTAAGGTTGAGTTGATACTCAAGAATAGCCACCATTTGCAACTCCGTTTGACTTGAAATTCGTACCATGGGGTCCTCGTCATCTGCTTGACCTGTTCATACTAAGGCTTTGCACTGGCTTGCTATTTCTGACATATTTCTGAAGTGGCTTACTATTTATAACAGCTGCTTGATTTTGAGACTTCCTTAGCTCCATTCGACTTGAAATTTGAATGTTGTGATCCTCGTTGGTAAACTGGCCAGTCCACACCAACACCTGATGTTGACTTTCTATTTATAGCCTATTCTAGGAACGCTTTACTATAAATAGTAAGTGCTCTGTTTGTCTTCAAATTTTACCAGCAGACTCCTTGAAAGATGTTGATTGTGGTGGGATACTTCAGTTTTAGAAATTTTGACGTCTGACCTCCTCATTTTGAGTCCCGAAGCCCGAAACCCTAATTCACCTTGCATGTGCCTCAAATGAGCTCTGTTCAATTCCACTTCAGTTGCATGTTATCGTGCTTGTGGTTTTGAAGTGTCGGGCATCTGCCAAAGAGTACCTGCTAAAAATAGAAAATGGTTGAAATAATGACCAACTAGTTGTCAGATGATTTTGCATGTCACACTACCCGAGAGATCTTGAAAAACTTAGAAAAACCCAAAAAAATCATCAACATGCAAGCACTGGCTAAAAATAGCAAGTTTCTGAAGAGTGACCAGTTCTGCTTGCATGTTACACCATTGTGAAGCTCTCGAAAAACCCAAAAAGATTATGCTGACATGCGCTGAGAAAACTTGCATGCAAACCCTAATTACAACCTCTGAAGGCTGAACGCTAAACGTTGTCGTCCTGTCTTGCATGTCATATCACTGCAAAGGTCTCGAAAAACCCACCAAGAATATCCAGACATGCATCTGAAAACTTAACATGTAAACCTTAGAATTTGCCTCCGAAGGCAAAACTGCTAAAAATAGCAAGTTGCCCGTTTCTGCTCAAATTTTGCCAATAATGAGTTCAAAGTGCCTAGAGTGTAGTGCAGTTGCCAGAACATGAAAATCCCGAGAAAACAAACTCCAAATTGACACTTACTAAAAATAGAAAGATGTTGGAATTCAGTGAAAAGTTAGAAAGAGCTTGCCGGAAGTATCTTAACAGCAGTGCTAAGCTCAGAAATTGATTAGCCAACTCAATTTGACCTCAAAGTTATCTGAAGACTGTAAACCCTAATTCATTGAAAAACCCTCCAGACTTAGCCAAAATTTAAACCTAGGTCAAATGGTAAGTACACTACTAGACAAAAGGAACCGACAAAGAGAGACAGATCGAAAGACCCAAGCCAAAAGACCCGAATGAAGCAAAAAAAAGGGGATCCCCATTTTGAATGGGGTGATGTGTGAAAAGGTCACAACATCTGGTGACTCCACGGGAAAGTGTTGAAAAACACTTTTAAGAATATAACCCGAGTCAATCTTTCTCAAACCATCATACCGAAAGGAAACTTTACTCAAAAGGGGAGAAGAATCTGATATTGGATCAAAACACCTTCATCCAAGACCCTCGCGCATTCATTCCGCCTCTGAACTACCTTGACCTCTGGAATCAGCTATGACAAGTTATATAAATACCTTAACTTCAAAAGCATCATGGACATTGCCTTGCTGCCGATCAGGTGTCCATAGCCCTGATGAGGTTGTCGCTACAATTCCCACGAATATTGCACCACTGCCAGTCGAGCATCCATAGCCCCAGTGGAGTTACTCGTATGTTCCCAAAACTAATGTTTCATAATATTTTTCTTTTCATTTCTCATTTTCTTTTCTTTTTGATATTTTCTTTTAAGCACATTTTCCTTTTCCTTATTGATTGATTTTCCGTCAATTCCTCAATTGGCTGGCAGTCAATGAAGCCTCCAATGGGTTTGAGAATTGCAGTGGCGCTGAAGCAAAGTGTAAAATTTTCACTTGCCATAACCTCTCCCAAGAAACCAAAATGACTCAAAGTAGTTTGCTTGACATGTAGGACGTCAGACTCATGTGTTAAGACACAATAGCGGGTTAACCTCCTGAGACGATTTTAATTCTAAACCGGATGATGGCAAAAGAAATAAAATAAACTTTGATTTTCAATATTCGCGCAAATTCTAGTGGAAAGAAACCAAATGGTGAGAGGAAAACATCATCACCCCTTTCACCATGGGAAACCCTAATATATTTGCCCATTCCAAACCAAAACCACTTGAGCGGAAAACTCAAGGGAAGAATGCCAAACCAAAAACCCAAGGGGCAACAAACCAAAACCCAAAACAAAACAAACCGAAAAAAGAGCAGAAAAGCAAACGGGAAAGCAAACCTAATCTAACTATGTTACAAAGCAGGCCCTCGGAGAGAACCTAGGACTGGAAATAATGCTTGAGGAATTGCCTGTTGACAGGCAATGGGACATCCTCTCCTGTCAGTGTACGTAGCCTAAATGCATTATCTCCTAGGATTTCAGAAATTTGATACGGGCCCAACCACAATTTGTCAAACTTGTCATGATCTCCTTTCTTCTCGTGGGCCTTGTCCTAGTATAAGACCAAGTCAAAATTCTGATAGGACTTGATCTTAGCTTGTTTATCAAACCATCTTTTCACCATTGCTTGGTGTTTTGCCAGATTCTCAAGTGCTTCATCTCTTTTCTCCTCTAAGTGCATCAATTGAGACAATCTTGTTTGAATTTGGTCTTCTCCTTCGAGATACTCTTGGATAAACTGGAGAGTTGGGATTCTCAGCTGGACTGGAAACACAGAATCTTGTCTATAGACCAAGTAATATGGTGATGTTCCCAGTGAACTCTTTGTTCTAATCTTGTCTGCCCATAGAGCAAACCTCAGTTGCATGTGCCAATCTTTTGGATTCTTGTCCAACAGCTTCTTAATAGCATTCAGTAAATTCTTGTTTGTGGACTCTGCTAGTCCATTCCCCTGCGGATAATAGTTTGACGAAAACTTTAATGTGATCCCATATTCAAAGGCCCAGTTGGAAAACTTTAGTGACGAGAAAGCTGGACCATTGTCACATACTATGGCATGAGGGCATCCAAATCTTGTGACAATATTCTCTTCAAGGAACCTGATTACCACATCTGTCGTGCATTGTTTCAAAGCCTTAGCCTCTGCCCACTTGGTGCAGTAATCTGTCACTATAAAAATGTATCTATGTTGACCTGAAGAAGGTGGATTGATCATTCCAATGAAATCCAATCCCCATTTTGCTAAAGGCCTAACCTCAATTACTGGCTGCAATGACATAGTTGGATGTCTTCCTCTATTTGCAACTGTCTGACAGATGTGACAAACTTTTACGTGCTCATATGTATCTTTAAAAAGCATAGGCCAATAATATCCGACCCTCAGAATTTGATGGGCTGTGGCTAGACTTCCTCCGTGTCCAGTTCCAAACTTCTCGTGAAAGTGCTCCACCAATTGTTTAGCCTCTTGTTTTCCTACACATCTCAGATAAATACCTTCATAGTTTCTTCTGTAAAGAACTGATCCCTGGAGCATGAATTTCTGACTTTTCATCCTCAAAGTTCTTCGTTGGACTGGATTCAAGTGGCGAGGGCATCTGTGATTCAACAGGTAGTAAACTGTGTCATCATACCACTCTCCTGGAGACACTTCTTCCAATACGTATGTTTGTTGTACTAACTCTGGACCAGTCATTGCGATCGTTTGAGCTAAAGCCTGTCCTCCGACCAATTTCATAGGCTGAATTTCTATATCATACTCTTGCAAAGTGGTGACCCACTTGCGTCTTCTTTCTCCTAATTCGTTTTGCATTAGCAAAGTTTTCACTGTGGCATTAGGAACAATTGCGTATACCTTGCTTCTTAAGATATAGTGTCTGAATTTCTTAACTGCCTTCACCAAAGCATAGGCTTGTTTTTCAATGTTGGGATACCTTAGCTCTGCTTCCTTCAACGGTGCACTCATAAAAGCAATCAGGTGCTCATCCCTTTCTTCTGTTCTTTGTATTAAAACTATCGCACATGTATGCTCTGAGGCAAACGAATACAAGTAGAAAGGCTTGGTGTAGTCTGGGCTAACCAGTACTGGAGCATCCACTATCGTTTGTTTGATCTCATCAAAAGATTTCTTAGTCTATGGAGTCCATTCAACCTTCACATTCTTCTTCAACATCTCATTCAATGGCCTCACTATCTTAGCAAACCCAGTGATAAACTTCCTCACAAAATTGATCTTTCTGAAGAACGATCTTAGTTCCTTCTGACTACCTGGCAAGCCAATCTTTGAAATAGCTTTGATATGCTCAGGGTCAATTGAAATACCCTTCTCTGAGATGACGCGGCCTAGCAATTTTCCCTCAGTGACACCAAATATACATTTCTTGGAATTCAAGGAGACACCAAATCTTCTGCATCTCTTAAAAATCTTTCTTAAATCTTCGACATGATCTCCTCTTCTTTTTGAGGACACAGTCAGGTCATCCATGTAGATAATTATGCACTTTCCTACCAGATCTCGAAAGGTGATATCCATAGCTTGTTGGAAAGTGGCTCCTGCGTTAATCAAGCCGAAAGGCATTCTTCTGTATGCAAATGTCCCCCATTTTGTGGTGAACGTTGTCTTCAATCTATTTTCTTGTTCAACCATCACTTGATTGTAGCCTGAATAACCGTCCAAGAAAGACATCATCTATGAACCATTCACTATTTGCAATACCTCATCCAACAAAGGCAACGAATAATTATCCTTTCGGAGGCTCTATTTAGATTACGAAAATCTACACATAACCTTATCTCCCCATTCTTCTTTCTGACTGGAACTAGATTGGCAACCCACGTGGAGTGCCTTACTGGAAAAATAATATGGGCAGAAAGAAGCTTCTTGACCTCTTGGTAAATCAATGGCTCTAGCAATGGGTTTACTGGCCTCTGCCTCTACCTGAATGGCTTACTGCCTAGCTTCAATGGAATTGTATGTGTAATCAATGAGGTATCATAGGTCTTTAAATCTTCATATCCCCTAGCTATCACATCCGGAAATTCTTTCATGACTTGTAAGATGCCTTCTCTTTCTTTAGGTGTGCAAACCCTTCCAATAAAAACATTCTTCACTTGTTCTTTTGTCCCTAAATTGACAGCCTCACAGTCATTACCTTGGGTGCTCTGGTTTCTACTTAATCTATCAGGATCAAACAATCTTTCTAGTTCAACCATTTCTCTTAGAATAACATTCGTCTTCAAATTCAGGATCCCTTCAGCATCAAATTCTACTTCCTCCATTTCTTCTTCATCAATGATTTGTGCTTCAAACACACCCAAGCATGTAAGAAAATCTAGAATCTATTTATCATCACCGAACACCTGAAAATTCTTTATGTTGTCAGGGACTGCTGGGGTTGAAACTAATTCCACTGTGAACTTCTTTAATCCTTGCATAGCCAAAGGCTCCAAAGAACTAGCAGCTTGTGCAAGAGAATTGGCAATGGGATTCTTGGACCTATACACTTGCTTTATATTAAATGCATCAAAACTTTCTATGAGGTCTCATACTCTATTACGGTAGCGGCCCAATCTCTTGTCATGACAAGCAAATTGCTTCCTTACTTGGCAGACCACAATGTCTGAGTCCCAAAAGGCATGTACAATCTTAGCTCCCTTTTGAATTGCAAGGATCAAGCCATGAATCAAGGACTCATATTCAGTAACGTTGTTAGTGCATGAAAATTAAAGCCTATAGGCACCTAAGTATGCCTCTCCAGTCGGGCTGATAAGCTCAAATCCCGCTCGATTTCCTTTCTTTGACTTTGATCCATCGAACTTCAAGGTCCATACTTGATCTTTTATGGGAGTGCTAGGAATCTGAATATGTGCATCTTCTTGACTGTATGCTTCTGGAATCTTATCTTCAATCATTAGCTGAACTTTGTCATCTTTTACAAGTTTCTCTATTAAAACAATCTTTTCTTGATTTATTTTATGACTTTTCTCTTGCAGTGAGGCTTGTGGAACGAGCTTTGCAACTTGCTCTAAGGCCACTTTGCATAGGGCACAAGTGATCTACGAGTGAAATGCCTCATGGATTCTGCACCAATTTGGAAGTAGATAATTCTTGATGGAGGCATCTTTACCCAACTCCACTTCTTGCTTCACACTTTTTAGGACAAAATCTCTAAAGTTCTCAAACGTTCCTCCACCTTCACTATCACTTGTGTCACTTTCAATCAAAACTTCGGTGGAAGCAGTAACATCTTCTAAAACCTTCCCTTCGTTTGAGATTTGTAACATTAGCACCTCTTGTTGGATGGGCTTGTAGGAGCCTAAATTAGTTTCTACAAACACAATCTCATTACCTTCACCATATTCAGTGATCATCAATTTAAGCCTTGGTGTGCTCTCGATCTTAATCTGATTCGGGACTCCTCTCCATGGAAGCCACATGTGGGAGAAATCTGTAGCAATGTATCCATTCAACTTCCTTGCCCAATCTCTGCCTAGCAACATTCCATATCCATCAGGTATGTCAACTATTGATATATCGATACAATTCTGAATTCAGGGATCAGCTGACAACTGCATAGGAATGTTATTCAATTCTCCAACAACTAGAACCTTCGTCTTATCTAGCTAGGTTACCTTCTTAGGGTTCGAAGTGGAACTATACCTAGTCTTTGGCACACCTTCAGCGGCATGACATTGCTGGAAGCACCAAAATCAATCAAGCAGTTGTGTAACAATTTCCCAAAGATTCTGACTGATACCAAGAATGGGGCTGGTTCATCTTTCCCCTGATAAAATACAACTGGTTTTCTTCTTTCCTCTATTGTCATATCTTTCTTTTCATTCTTTCTATCCAATGGAACTTGATTGCCCTTGGTAACCTCCTTTGGGTTTTGCATTTTCTCTATGGGCAGATTGAATCGAACTTTCCTTTTATCTTCAGACTTTGGCTTTTTAGGTTCACTTAAAGATCCTTGTACCATTCCCACAAAACCTTGAGACTGTTGTGGAGTCTCCCAAGTGTTGAACGATGCGTGAGGCACCTCTTCTACCATATTCGCGCTCTGCACTGGATGAGGCTGAGTGTTGACTGGAGGATTCCTTGATGAACTAGGTGCTTCCTGAGAAGTGCTCTTCACAACGGATGTTTCATACAAACTTCCCAAAATTGTATCTCTGACCTTTGAAATCTTCATCAACTCGTACAAGGGAAGACTGACTTTCATTTTCTTCACTTCGTCTAGTACGTAGGAACTTAGCTTCTTCACATCATCTCTTGGAAGATTTTCTTTTTGTGGACGTTGCATTAGATGAAAAGGTTGTTGAATAGTCTGTTACCCATTTCTATTTTGCATCATATTCGGCTATCTGTACTCTAGAGAATCCTTAGGTATATTTGGATTATTACTTGCATTGGGATTTGGCGGGGTTGTGAAGTTGTTTGGAGGAACAGAAGATGTCAGAGGCTCTTTCTAATGATAAGTCCTTTGATACACTTTGGGTGCTCCTCCAGATGTCTAAAAAGCTTGCACCTCTCTTCTTCCTTCTATCATAACACTGTTATTAAGAGGTGGGAAAATGTAATTGTCTTGGCCAAGATGCCCCTCTGAATAATTATCTTGAACTTTTGAATATACTTGAGCTTCTTTAGCTTGATATTCTGGCATCCCCACGGGACTGTTCACCGAAGCTGGTGGAAATCTGTGATTAATAGATGGTGGCATGTAACTCTGGTATTCAGGTGAGACATTAACTTCTTCTAGGATTAACACCTGGACATATCTTTGCATTGGGAATATCTCATATCCCGTAGTTGGAGGATTCTCTATACCCTCCGTATTCTTTACTTCTCTTTTGAAAATATCAGCAGCTACTTGAAATTCGTGACACTGGAGCTCTGAGTGCTGATTTGTATTATGAATTTGACACCACCTTGACATGGCGGCCTCAGCCAAGAAAACTCTGTCTGCGGGGTGGTTCTCTGGAGGTGGTGGATTATCTAATGGTGATGACACACCTCCATTGTTGGGCCCTGTATTCTAGGACCTCTTCTGATATCCTTGATTGTTATTAAGATACCCATGACTATTATCATGGCCATGTCCTTGATGGGCATCTTGATGGTGTGGAGGATTATTCTGATATCCTCAATTGGCACCTTGATGTGCTTGATAATTCTTTAACATAGATTGCATCTAATTATTTTGATTTCTGAGGTAGGTCACCTCAGTTGATAGCCTCTTCATTTGTTCTACTAACTCTTTCATTTCATCTTTCTCCTCTTGAGTCCTTGTTGCTGACACTGTGTTCTGGAGATAGATAAGCTGTGTTGCTTGAGTCTAGGATAAAGGTATCCCAGGGTGGAGAACTAACTAGTCAGATGGTGGTGTAACATGATAAGCCAGTTGCGGAACTGGATTCAATGCTGGAGTTTGTTGATTCCATGTCAAACCAAGAGTCTGCATTTGATTGTTTTTCATAGCTAGGCCAGTGTATAGTGAGGGCCTAGTTATGTTCTGCCCTAAACCTTGACTCACTTCGACAGCCTTAGCATAAGCTTGATTCATATTAGCCGGACTGGGGTGAGATTTTACAAACATCACAGTCAAGGGATCCAAGGCCGAATAGTAATTTTCCCTGGCATTAGGAACAATGTAGGGAGTACGTAACCTTGTGAGAGCCTTTTGAAATCTATTATTGAATGCATGGATGGGCTCTT
>VDFB02000363.1:165640974-165656771 GCA_007258455.2 Sequoia sempervirens
TTTGATAACTCCTATAAGGTGCTCAAGGACAGGTTGCTCCGAATTGAAGGCAAGTATAAAAGGTTGAAGAAAGAGCACAAAAATTTGATTAGTTATGTACAACACTTGTCTCGTCCTTGTGGGCAAGAGAATCCTACAATTGAGCTCCTAGCTAAGTTTCCCAAAGATTTACTCGATGGATTGGAGGACATGAGGAGGATGGCACAGGAGGTAGATAAATGCGTTGCTAGTGTTCGTGCTAAGACATAAAATTTTATGGAGGATCTTGCTCATTCTTATCAGCAAGCTTTGGGCATTATGTCACGGATGGAAACAGTTGATCAGGCTTGGGGCGATGCTCATATCTATTAGACCAAGGTTTCCCTTCATTTAGAGGCTTTGATGCATACTCCCTTGTAGACTTTGGTTGAGGGAGGCGTGATTCAGGAGGGTGATAGATATGACTTCACCAGCTGGTATTCTTCAGTGGTCACAGGTCGGGGATTCTCTGATGCAACACTGGAAGGTTTGGCCAGAGTTAGAAAGGCCATGATGAACATCCTTGATGGAGTCCTGAACACACTAGAGGCTATCTTTGCTAGGAGGCTGACTTTCGAGGAGGCGACTGCTGATGGTTTGAAGAGTAGACTACCGCCTTTCTTTTCAGAGGTAAAATTTTTTGTTCTAGATGATTTTGAAAACACCTTGACCTTCTCCACCCTTATTCAGAATACCCAGGATGCCTTGGCCGCTTGGAGGAAATCATGTACTCAACATGGGTAGACAATTACAGTGTTAGAGTTTTAGCTTGATCACATCCCACCCATCTCAGTTTAGGAAGTTGAAGTTGTACTAGCCAGGTTCATTGAATTTGTAGTCAAGGAGAAAGAGAATGGAAACACCCTTTTGGATAATGATCTTCTAGAAGATGATGGTGGGAATTAATTGTCCCATGATGCTTCAGCTATGAGTGGGAATCTTTTGGTTCATTTATTGCCCCACTCTTCTTCATGGTAGTTTTTAGGGTTAGGGATTAGTTGTCACAATCTGGGCCCTCCATCTGATTGTAATTTGAGTTGTCCATTGGACTTGGCCAACTATAAAAGGGGCATCCCCCCTCATTTGTACCTCATTAGACATTAGAACAGAGAGCTTAGAGCTATCATAGTTGATAGACTGATAGTTTGGAGAAGAAGGAAAGTTTTTCCTTTGAAAACTTTGTAAGAAATTGTTGTGAACACTCTCTCAATAAAAAGAGTTTTCATTGATGATGATCTCATCTTTTGTTGTGAGTAGCTAGCAAGGTTTCTTTGTCCTTCTGATTCGAGTAGTAGCTTAAAATAGAGTAAATTTCATTTCATGCAAATAGATAGTAGTAATGGAATGTGGTGTTTGATCTAAGCAAGCTTCACTTATCCATACCACTAGCGGGCCCACTGATGGTGTGTTTGCCTTGTGTGGTCAACTAGAAATGTTGTGGACATAACTTCAATCACAATTTGAATGATGGTATGCGTCATTGTGATGGTATATTCATTTCAAGTGGTGGTTTGAATTTCTTTAGTCACCTCCCTTGAAGATTGCATCGACTCCGTGGAAGCTATCCGATGTGAGGAAAAGTGAAGTCTGGTTGAAGTTTGTTGAAGTTGAGCTCCATATCCTGTACGTAGATAAAATTTAGACTTTCTAAACCCTACACTCATTTAAATTCAATACAATTTCTAGTTAGTATAGTAAATTCATACCTCATTTCCAAATCTTTTGAACCACATGAAAATCCCCTTTCTCTTTAATCTATTGTTTGTTGTTTGTCGTTGAACAATGTGTAAGTCCCCTCATGATACCACCATAATCACAATGAACCAACTGAGGCTATCCATTGCATAGAAGGAACCTTGGAGTTTAAATCATGAACTCTCTCACAATATTAGCATGTTGAATACTTTGATCAAGAGAGAATAGAGTAGCCGTTGGTAACTTTATTCTACTGTTTGGTGCAGTCACAAAAAACACATCAACAAGTCCAAGTCCGCATCAAAAAATCAGCTTGCCAAGTTCAAGTTGAGTCCAAATCTTGTAACTATGGTCCCACGTCAATCTTCAAAAAATTCCACCATGTTTTTGTTGCACTACTTTGATTAAAATTATAAACTAATCATGCTAGGTCTACATCCTCCTCTCTTGTAACCCAAAAATGTAATCATCCTCAAAAACCAAACTGGGATACTTCTAAGAGCTGAATTCTAAACCATGATGGATCTCTTTCTAAAGCATCTCAGTATGGTCTACATCTGTAATCCATTGTACAACACGAGCCTAGGAAGTAGGAAATGTTATTTTCTCAATAAGAAAGCATGAACCTTAACATATCTCATGATGGTGTCCCAAAATTGATGCGGTATGCCAGTACAACAATTGTTTTTCCCTGAAATACGGTATGTTTGGGTACGGTTGTATATATATATATAAATAAATATAAATATACAAAATTGTAAATACATTTGATAGTATGAACTATGAGTCTATGATACTTCATCAATCATCAATCATCAATTCATCATTAAATCTAAAATCATTGATCAATGCTAGTGATAAGCTACAAGCCTATAAAGATAAATCATAAATGCCAATTGATAGTTCAAAATTCCAATACATATGTCATACTCATCTATTAATAATAAAAATCATATATGTCTCTCTAGTCATGATTCAAATGAAGATCATTACAATTATTCATCAATCATCAAAATGATCTAGATCATCATCATTTGGTTCGACATCATTTGAACCACAATCAAATGCATTGCCAATGCCACTTGTAGTAGGTGCATCATGTGCAAGAGTCTCAACATCATCATCATCATCATCATCATCATCATCTATAGTGACTCTAGCAACCTCTATAATAGATGCATCCAAGTTGGAACACTCAGGGGCTATGTCCCAATTCTTCATTGAACCATCCTTGTACTCATCTTGCTTATGTGATAGAAGATGCAAGTTGGAATGGACATAAACCAAGTCTTCTGCTTTTTTTGCAGCCAACCGGTTATGCGTCACTAAGTGTATATAGGAGTATGTACTCCAATTTCGTTTAGCTGAAGAAGAACTTGCAACCTGTTGAAATTGGAGAGAAAACCAAAATAACTTAGAAATAAAAAATGCAAAATAAATTAAAGAATGGTAAGTAGTAGTACTAAACTTAAAGTCTACAATACAAATGTTAAATAAAAATAAATAAAAAATAAAAATTACTTACTTGTGATAGAATCTTGATTGCAAGAGGTTGGAGGAACATAAAATCTTGCCCATGGAGGTATTTCCATGTACGAGCATCTATCTTGTATTGGTATTGAATAACACAAAGACTATGATTCCATCTTGAGATGAACAAGCCAAAATCTTTCCTAACATTTTCCACCACTTTTGGATCTATGAAGAGTCTTCTGAATGCTTGATTGTACCCATTAACAACTTCAGTATCTCTATATGGTGGAGTTCTCCCTAGAAAAGAAAGTATCTGTGAACTATAGTATTTGGGAGATAATGCATATGCAAGGAGATGCAATGGTGTGTTCATCTTGTCCCAATGGTGGTGAATGATTTTTTCAACTGTATGAAAAAAATGTTTCTTGGGGGTCATTCTCTGTTTCTACTATTATCACCTTTATTTTTTCTATCATGGAGTCAATACCATCATAGATTTCCCCCAAACATGGTTGATCTATATCATCAAACCTAATTATACTCATGATAGGCTCGGTGAATCTCAAGACATAGGCCACATGATCCCAACAAATGTCATCGAGGATCAATGACTTGACTTTTTGGGCCCTCTCTAAATTTGATGTTTTCCAAATACTCCATTGGTTGCAAATAACCATGGCACCCAATGCCTCTCACACCTTCACAAGTCATCTCAAAACAATTGTGTGTGATGCAAATCGGGTCTCAGCAACCTAGGATCATGTAAAACATAAGTTAATAATAATAACACATTAAAATATAAATCCATAAAATTAAAAAAAATTACATAATTGATAATTAGATTAATTTTACCTTCAACAATTCCAATCTCGAGAAAGTCCTAAAGATGCTTTGTGACATATGGTGGTTTGTCACAAACATTTGAATCTCCTCAGCCTCTTGGTATATATCTTTCACCCATTCTATTTGAGTGCCAATTGCTTGCATGACCAAGTTAAGGGAGTGTACAGTGCATGGTGTCCAAAAAATGTGTTCATATCTTTGCTCAACCAAAATACCTGCAACCCTACAATTTTTTGCATTATCTGTAATGACTTGAACAACATTTTTCGGACCCACCATATCTATGGACTTAATGAGGATTTTTTAAATGAATTTTGCATCCTTGATTTTCCCCTCATAATCAACTGCCTTCAAAAATATATCCCCTTTTGGTGACACTGCAATAACATTTATTAAAGGTCAGTTTTTGCAATCCTTCCATCCATCGAAAACAATGGACATTCCTGTTTCAACCCAAGAATCCCTAATTGGTTTGAGTGATGTCTCTATATGTTTTTTTTCTTTTACTAATAAGGTGGTGTACACCTTTTCATACCCAGGACCTTTGAAACCTGAAGGTGCAATATTGATTGCCTCCACCTTTTCACGCCAATATGGTGATCTCACCAAGTTGAAAGGAAGACCATTGGCATAAATGCAACGTGCAATTTTTTCCCCTGTAATGTCTCTTGCTTCATTTTGAAATTCCATATCCAATGGTCCTCTTTTGCGGGAACAAATAGGGTCTTCTACTTGGACAGAGGGTGTCTCCAAGAAAGGATGTTGAGAGGCCACTACTGAATATGTAGGAAAATTCGTTGATTTTTTCTTTGCTAAAGGATGGTTTCTTAATTTTGTTCTTTTAGCCATAGCATCAGCTTCTTCTTGTTCAATAATGTATTTCATAATTTTATCCTTTGACAACCCCTTCTTAGTTGGCCCTCCACATACTCTAATCCCTTGCCCACCTTGTCCACAAAGGTGAAATCTCACTTGACTATATGAGCTCTTAAATTGGACTTTACACTCATCACAAATCCAAACAAATGCCCTGCCTCCTAGAATTTGTTCAACCATCATAGGATGATTCCATAAAGGAGATGATGCATCAATTTTAAACTTTTGGTTTTTACTAGCAGTAACACCCACTAAACTTGAACTTGTAGCCATTTGAACTTTGATTTTGTTGTTATAAGAAATATAGAGTATTGAAACAAATTACAAAATGAACACCAAAACACATTGAAACAAATAGAAAATCTTATTTCTTCTTTTCTAAAAATTATTTTGAATTTTTTTTTCAAAAACTTGAAAAAATCTTCAAAAACTTGAAAAAATCTTCAAAAAATTGAAAGAATCCATCATAAACTTGAAAAAATGAGTTAAAATGCATACCTTAGGTGATTAGATCTTCTTTGTGTGAATTATCCTCACTTTCTTTTGCACTTGATCAATCTCCTTCAAAAAATTAGCAACCTGCAAAATGAGAAAAATGTGTTTGTGAGAGCAATGAAATGACAAAGGAGTGATAGAGTCATGTTATAAAGGAATTTTAGGGTTTTTTATCACTTTAAATGCTTTAAAAATTATTATTTTTTTAAATTTGAGTGCCCAAACTCCATGGGAGCATTTGGGCATGCGCGGGCACGGCTGGGAGCACCCAAGCACCCCCGGGTTCTCTGTGGGTCTGCTTGGAGCAAACCCACAGAGAACTCGGGGGTGCCTGGGTGCTCCCAGCCACTCCCAAGCAAGGACCCATGGAGCGGACCCACAGAGAACTCAGGGGTGCCTGAGTGCTCCCAACCACTCCCCAGCAAGGACCCATGCCCAAACACTCCAGGAGCGGGCACGATGAGCAAAAATGAACTCGGTAACATAGGTGGAAATGGTTGGAAGGAATTCTCCAATGATAGAGTTGTCTCTACCATTCAAATCCAACCAAAAAATATTCCATTGTTGGGTTGGAAATGCTTGCCAATCCATTTGTGTGCAAGGAACTAAAATCCTATGTAGGTTGAGTAGAAGGTGGACAACAACCTGGATCCCATGGATGTATGAGCTAATGTTTTTTATCTGAATGAGTATACTCATTATGCACCTCATGAGTGTTTGATTCCCTAAACAAATCACTCTCTGAATCATAGAGACTAAAACCATCATGAACATTCCTATCCATAGGCTTTGTTTGGAAACCTAACCAATACCCATTTGACTTCAACCTGCTCTTCCCATAAAAATGCATTAGGGATATCAACAATTTTGTCATTTGCATTTAGTCAACTAATGTCATCAAGGAAACCAAAAGTCTCATACATTTATTTAGATTGTTTTGAACTTACAACCAAGGATGTTGTTTTGTATTTTCCCTCATGCACAATCTCTTCAACAATAGCTGAATGCATTTCTAAGGGGTTATCTTGTGTCTTTGTCATACATTCCTCATGAGAAAAGCTATTTGCTTCATGAGAAATTTCTACTATTAACTCCTCTTCTTCCCCATGCTTCTCATTGTCCAAGAAAGGTTTTAGTTTCTTCTCACACTGTTAGCCAATTCATATGCAGCTAAAGAAGTAACCTATTCTTTCCTCAAAACAGTCAATAACATAGATAAGATGGGCTGGGAGATAGCATCACTTTCATTAATAATCAAGGACATAATGGTTCTCATGCAAATAGAAATAGTTTTTCCATGATGCTCACTAATAGCAACTATGGAATGATGAAACATTTGAAGAATAAGATCACAATCTAAATCAATCAAAAGAAAACATGATCTAACCTTTTCCATTAATTTTAAAATCTTAACCCTTTTACCAAAAGAAGGGCTTCTGATATCATCTAACCCATAAAAGATTTCAATAATCAGCTACAATATCTCCCTCATTATGTCATCATTATAGAGTTCTTCAAGAATTGAAATTCTCATAATTTCACTAAGACAAGTGGTGACTGCAAGTCTCACATCTTTATTTCAATGCCTCATAATATAAGGCTGGATTAATGCAATCAATGGTGTTTCTGTTGCCCATTTCAAAACCTCACAATATGATTGCTCCAAACTTGCTAAACACATTTCCATTTCATTCAACCTATCAAGAAGAACTCTTTTTGATTGATACTGAGATTCAAGTTGTTTTCCCAATGCATAAAGCATACTACTCACACCCAATACTTTCAATGAAGGCTCAAACTAAATAACTTTGAATAAATAACAAGTGTTTTGTTAAAGGACTCTTTTCTTTGTTGGTCATCTCCTGTCATTGAAATCCACAATGAAAACACATATGCTGGAAATTTTTTCAGCTCTAATACCACTATTAACACCCCCTTGTTTTTTTGAAGTTTTCACCAATTGATACGATAGCAATAACTTCAAGCAATAAACATGTAACATGCAATTTTGACAAGATATAAACATAAGGTTTGGATATTCAAGTCTTCAACTATTACAAATTACTAATGACAGTTTTATCCATCAAATACACCACTATTACAAATTGAGCATTCATTCAATTGAATTTTCATAAGATAATCATGGTTTACACCCCAAGCAATATTACCTATATACTATTACCTTTTTTGGTTAAATTCATTGAATAAATGAATGTGTTTTATGGATCTCTACATGAATTTGTTTTATTAATCTTTATATGAATATGTTTAATGAAACTTGAATGAATGAATGAATGAATGAATGAATGAATGATTGATTGATGCATTTTGATATTTTATAATGTCTCTAACTATGAAATGTATGATGCATAAGATTATGTTCTATTCAGCTAAGTATGGTTATGATGATCCAAGCTAAGTGTAGGAATAGGTTCGATCCTCCAGAAGAGAGGGGAAGTATCACTTAGGAGAAGAACTTGGTCCGGTAACCCTTAATGAGCCTAACTAAGAAATCACACACTCACATCCTAATTGGTCATAGAGAGTCAAGCCAGTTTTGGGAAAGGTAGGTAATCTTTGTTGTGAATGATGTGATTGAGAATTGTGATGAACTTTAGATGTCCTATGGAAATCTTTCCTTGTATGCTTATTGTGGTATTGATGAGATATATGCATAAGATGTATATATGTATATGTGTACATGTTTACAGTTGACTCATACATGTGAGTGAATACGTACATGAGTATACATAGGTAGACATACCTATGCATGCTCGTGGATGAATCACCCATATGCATTGGGATACCGATTGGACTAAATTCACACACACACACACATATATGTTTGTATATATATACATCCCATGTATGTATGTTGATCGATGGAATTGTATGTATGAGTATTTAATAAAGATAATGAAATAGGGTTACATATATATGTATATGTGGTATATATATTAATATATATTTATATATAAACATACATATATGTATATGCATAATACTATTCTTTATTATATATTGTATAAATATGTTTGTTGATGTATTTGGTAAACCTTATGAAATATATATATGTATGTATATATATATATATATATATATATATATACTATTGAATGTGTGTGTATATATATATATATATATATATATATATGTATATATGCCTATATATATATATATATATATATGTAATAACCTATATGCTGTATATATATATATATATATACTCTCTATGAGAATTGAAATTATTAATATAAACCATAAAGCTCATAAGATAGTGCTAATTATTGTTGCTAGTAATATGCAGCAAAGCATATGATTTAACATGGGGTGCAAGAAGCTTAAAGCATAGCTTCAAGTGGTAGATATTTGAGTGCATAAAGTAAACTTGACCAAGTTAAACATTAAAGCATAATCACTGTTGATGCATTTTTCGTGACCGCACCAACACAGAATAAAGTCACCAACAGCTACCCTATTCTCTCTTGATCAAAGTATCCAGCATGCTAAGATTGCAAGAAAGTTCATGTGTTCAACTCCAAGGTTCTTTCAGTGCGAATATACTCAGTTGGCTCGATGTGATTTGCTGGTATTTCAAGGGGATTTACGGAATTGTTCAACAGCAGAGGAAGGGGTTTCTACAATTCGACAGATTTATCAATGAGGCACAGATTTCCTATTCTAACCAGAAAGTACTGAATTTAAATGGGTTGAAGGGTTTAGAGATTCTAAATCTATTCTAAGGCATGGGACATGGTGATCAATCTTCACAAGCTTCAACCAAGCTCTGCTTTCCCTCACTTCAGACAACCTCCACAAAACTGGTGCAATCTTCAGAGGAGTAGTTCAAGGTGTTCAGATCATAATTCAACGTGAAGACACCATCACAATGACTCATACCAATGTGTGAATCATAAACGAAGTTAAGTCCGCGATGTTCCAGTTGACCACACAAGGAAAACTCACCATCAGCGAGCCCACTAGTGGTATGGATAGACGAAGTTTGCTCAAGTTGAAGACCACATTCCACAACTACTATCTATTTGCATGGAATGAAAATTATACTACTTTGAACTATTTTATGCTACCATTTGAATCGAAAGGACGAAGAAACCTTGCTAGCTACTCACAACAAAGACGAAATTCACCATCAATGAAAAACTCTTTTATTGAGAGAGTGTTCACAACAATTTTACAAAGTTTTCAAAGGGAAAACTTCCTCTTCAAACTACACTATCAATCTATACTAAGCTACTTCTAAGTTGTCCCTCTACTCTATGTCTACTGCCTAACTTAATTTCTACTATCGAGTACAAATGGGGGGACTCCCTTTATAGGCCAAATCAGCGGTCTAATCAACAATCATGGATGGCCCAGATCGTGCCACCTCAGCCCTAAACAAGATTCACCCTAAAAACTGCCACCAAGAGGAGTGGGGTAATAAATGAGCCATAATGTCCATCATCCTTCTAGAAGATTCCATCTTTGAAATGAGTTCACACTGCTCTGTTGTTCGCGTTCAGCCAATTTTGTTGATCGCTTGGAGGAGGGTAAAAGAGTCTCTAAGATTGCCTCCTCAGATAATAAAATTTGATAGAATCTGGAGTTCAACTGCTCTTGATCTTCTTCTTGACATTGTTCTTCAACTTTGCTCGAGCTTCCATTCTTTGTCACTTGAGTTATACTAAGTCTCAACACTTAGACATTTTCTTGCAACTTTCTTCCTTCGAGGTTGACATGTCATCTTGAATCACTTGCTTCATCACTCTAAGTCATCACCGCTTGGTCTCGACGTACCTCTAGCAAAACAAGCAAGGAGAAGGGTATCAGAACACTTCATAATATAAATTCACTTTACTTACCTAATTTTCACGCTCTAACTTCCAAGCGTTCATCGTCCTCACTAGCCAACTTGGCGTTCAATCCTTCATGCCTTAGCCAAATTTCATCATCCTCAAGGACATATCATCTTTCGAAAGTGTTAACTTCAACCACATCTTCAAGAAATTTATCCCACCAGCTTGAAAACACATTTTCTTCACTTTGCCTTAGAAAATTTTAAAATTTCCCTTAGGAAAACTCATCAATCTAGTGCCCATCAAAAATCTTCATCCTGAAGGCCACAGCGAAGCATGGAAGACTTTAAAATCAACTCCTCATCGATAATCTTCAATACCCAAAAGAAAATTTCCTTCAAAATGCGTCAAACTCATGGGTGCACAATGAACGGGTTCATTTAATTTTCTTGAATTTTGCACCTTACAAAAATAATTTTCAACAAATTTATTCAAGCTCCTCATCCCTGTGAACTTTTCTCGTTGCTTTGACTTGGAAAGTTTTATTGTTCCTGCACTTCCAACATCTTCTGACTTCATCACTGGGAATCTTGCTCGTGCTTCAAGAAAAACTTCATCACCTTCATGTCCAGGCGTATTTTCTAAGGAAGAAAATATTTTGCCTTAGAGAAATTTTAAATCACCTTGCATTTTGAAAATTGTCCTTAGAAAATTTTATCACTTTGCAATATTCTCCATTTAAACCTTAGGCGCACTTCATCACCATGAGGAACATTTAACTTCACCACGCTTAGTAGTATCTTCCATCTCCACTTCCAACGCCTAGCTTATTTTATTTTCATTCACCACCTTGGCAATTGTCATTCCTTAGCAATATCATTTTTCACTTGACGCATATCCCATTTGAAGGTGAATATTAAACTCCACCATGCCTTAGGAAATTTATTCAAGTCTCCACCTTACACACTTGGGTGCATATGACACTTGAGGAAGGAAAACACATTTCCAATGCCTAGCCAATATTCTCCATCTTCATTTTTAACACCTAGCTTATTTTGTTTCCACCATGCCTTGCATTTTACCTCACCACCTTCAACACCTAGCATATTTTATTCACCCTTTACCTCTGGCGCATATTAACATGTGTGGAGGACTAATGTTTACCACGCCCTCTTGTGACTTTTCAGCTTCCTAGATTTTGTCTTCACTTGGCCTTGCTTGGGCGCATCTAAGCATGTATGGAGGATTAGAACTTTGACTTGTTGACCTCTTGGGCGCATATGAACTAGGCCAAAGGATGGGCGCACATTGCCATATGTGAAGGATGGGTTTTTCTTAGAATTTTTTTTGATTTGTTTTGACTTGTTGACCTCTTAGCCTCATGGGCGCATTTCACATAGTGAGGTGGATGAAGCTTGAAATATGGGCACATTTAGGCAAGGGTGAAGGATAAACTTCATTGACCTCTTTGACCTTCTTGCTTGTTGGGTGCATTTCTTACTTGGTGAAGGATGGGTGCATTTGGGGGGTGGTGGAGGATGAATTTTATACTAAGAATTTTTTGCATGCTACTAGCTGGAAGTGGGCACATTTCACCTATGGAGGTGGATGAAACTTTCAAACGCCACCTTGACTCTTGTGAACTTGGGCGCATTTGGAGGTGGCAGGAGGATGAAACATGTTAGAATTTTTTTTCAAACACCTCTCTCTTGATTGAGGGTTCATTTTGGCATAGGAGAAGGATGAAGTTTAAACTTAGAATTTTTTTCATGCCTCTTCATCAACTTGGGCGCATTTTCAGGTAGCTGTAGGATGAAACTCTTTGACCTCTTTGAATTTTTGTTGCATGGGCGCATTTTTCCATAAGAGCATAATGAACTTTTGCCTTAGAAATTTTTTCCATGCTCAGCTTGTGAGGAGGGCGAATTTCACCTGTGCTGGAGGAAAAACTTTGACTTTCTTTGACTTTCCAAGCATGGGCGCATTTTGCCATAAGAGCAGGATGAACTTTTGCCTTAGAAAATTTTTCCATGCTCAGCTTGTGAGGAGGGCACATTTCACCTGTGCTGGAGGAAAAACTTTGACTTTCCAAGCATGGGCGTATTTTGGCCTAGGAGGTGGACGAAGTCTCAGACTTAGAATTTTTTTAATGCTTTCACCTTGAGTTGGGCACATTTTGCCTAGGCAGGAGGATGAGCTTTCATACTTAGAAATTTTCATCGCATCTTCATCAACTTGGGCTCATTTTTCCATGGCTACAGGATGAAGTTCCAGACTTAGTCAAATTTTCCTCGTTTCATGCCCTGCTATTTATAGTAAGCCCTCTAATTTTTGCATCTCTGAAGCTCAGAATGATTTGAAATTTTAAACGCTGCATCCTCACGACCCTGTTTCCCTGTTGACACTGCTATTTTTAGTCGGCCTGCTATTTTTAGCCCATTTATGAAGGTGATTTGCTATAAACAGTAACTACTTGCTTCTGATAGCTCCATTGCTCCGATTGATTTGAAATTTGAATGACGCGCTCCTTACCATGTGACCTACCTGCTAACATTTGCGCATGCAACTGATTTGCTATTTTTAGCCTATTTCCAAAATGACTTACTATAAATAGTAAGTGCTCCGTTTGACTTCAAATTTTACCAGTAGATAGCCTGAAGGATGCTGATCGCGGTGGTTTACACCGATTTTCAAAAATTCTTACTTTTTACCCCTCTTTTTAGGCCCTAAAGTTGGAAACCCTAATTTGCTCTGCATGCATATCAAATGATCTCTGTTTGTCCTCGTTTCTACTGCATTGCGATCAGCTCGTGATTCTGAAGTGCTGGGAGGCAGCTGTTGGGATGCATCTGCTAAAAATAGCAAGTTCTTGAATAAGTGATTGTCTCTATTTGCATGCCACATCATTACGAAGCTCTCAAAAAACCCACAAGGAATATGTAGACATGCAAAGAAAACGCTGACATGCAAACCCTAAAAATAGCCCTGGAAGATTAAATTCTGAAAGTCGTTATCTCACTTTGCATGTTATACTGTTGCGAAGGTCTCGAAAAACCCAGAAGGAATCTCTAGACATGCGTAGAAAAACTCTGCATCTAGGCCCTGAAATTTTCTCCGGAAGCTGGACTGCTAAAAATAGAAAGTTGCCTGTTTCAGCTCAAATTTAACCTGTAAGTAGCTTGATGTGCTATGGACGCAGCGTGACTATCGAATTCTCAAAAATGCTAAAGGATCGCCTGTAATTGTACACTTACTAAAAATAGTAAGTTACCAGAATTTGATGAAAATTTGCTGAGAGCCTGTTGGAAGCATATTGACATCAATGTTAGTCTCTGTTTTCAATTTATTCACCCTGCTTGACCTCAGACTGACCAAGAAAGATGGAAACCCTAATTTTTAGACTTGGCCAACATTTCACATTAAGGTTCAATGGTGGGCCCATCCCGAAAAGACAGACAGTAGAAAAGAGAGACAACGACAAAATGACCAAAAGCAAAGCCAAAATTAGGGGGTCCCCATTTGCAATGGGGCGATGTGTGAAAAAGGTCACAACATTAGCCCCAACCTAAATAAATGTTCCTGAACATTTCAAAGACAAAATCCATTCCACACTTAGAACCTTTGGATAATTCTTTCAAAACCTATCAATTGACTAGGGAATATACTTAAAAGGGAAGAAAAATCCTAAATTGGATCAAGGCACCTCATCTTTTCATTACAAGTGTGTGCATATGTGTTCATTCCAGCTCAAAAGACCATTGAAGTTCCCAAAATCCATCCCAACAGGTTATATAAATATCTTAACTTCAAAAGCATCCCAGATATTGCCTCACTGCTAGTTAGGCGTCCATAGCCCCAATGAGGTTATCGCTACAATTCTCGTGAATATTGCTCCACTGCCAGTCGGGCATCCATAGCCCCAGTGGAGTTACTCACATATTCCCAAAACCAATATTTCATAGTATTTTCTTTTCATCCTTTTCTTTTCTTTTCTCAGATATTTTCTTTCAGCATATTTTCTTTTCTTTTGATTCTTCGTCAATTCCACAATTGGCTGGCAGGCAATGAAGCCTCCAATGGGTTTGAGAATTGTAGTGGCGCTGAAACAAGATATAAAATTTTCACCTGCCAAGACCTTTCCCAAGAAACTAAAATGACTTAGAGCATTTAATTATGTGTGTAAAATATAGCAATCGTGAGACTTGGTGTCAAGACACAATAGATGATTCCCTTCCGAGTCAAGTACAAATCCTAACCAAATGATAAAACTCAAAAGAATAAGCTCAGATCCTAAAGCACTTCCTGGATGATTATCTAATAAATGGACTAATATTACATCAACATTGTATTGGAGTGTGGCAAAAACAACACAACATCCCCTTCACAAATGGGATCCCCTTTATTGAAAGCAAACTAAACTACGAAAGCAAGACAACTAATCTAAACAAAAACAAAAACTTTAAGCGAACAACAGTCAAAAGACCCAAGTACATACAACTCCTAGCATGATTTCTCAGGATGTGCAGTAATAGCAAAGCAGTAGTTGTAGTGCGAAGTTTTGCAAACTTATCTTTAAACTCGGAAAAATATTCTTTCACAATACAAATCTCAAACTCAAGCAAAACTTCAGGAAAGATTAGCAATTGAGGCAACTCATCCAGACCATGATTAACCCATAAACAAGTTATCTTTCCTAAATCTCCATAATCAGAATGATATTCTTTGTAGCCAATAGTAAGGAAAGATACAACTTGGTGGTCTTCATTTGCTGGTATGAATTCTTGCTTGTCATCCATTGCTTCATCAGGAGGTCAAAGTTGATGGTGAACCAAACCTCTCACATCTAAAACATGGAGATGATCCAAACTGGGAGGAGTGGGGTGGGAAATCAATTCAAGAGGGAATTTGGAAATTTGGATCCTTTCATGTATTGGCTCCTTTTGAATCCCTAACAATGGATCAAGCCCCAACCTGAATTGTGCTTCATTTTCTATTTCTTTATCAAGCAGTGTTTCATTTGTTTCAATTTCATCAAGCAACTCTTCCATGACTGTGAATAATGGATCAAGTGTTGATGCAAAATGCATTTCATATTATGCCTCCATCTTGGTAGCCCATTGATCATCAAACGCATCATCTTGCCTTAGGCTGCTTACCATTTCTTCCATCTCGTTCATGCATGATAGAACCTTTTCATCAAGGAGCATTCCTTCTTGAAGTGTACCAAAATCGCTTCCTTCTTCATGTTCTCCTCCTCGAGTGAATGAACATTGAAAATTTCTCACACCATCTATACTTTGAGCTAAGTCCTCTGCTCCTGGTTCTTGATGATCTTCAACAACTCACAATCTTGTACATTCATTCACCTTTGTATGCCGACATTTACCTTGGGTGGTTTCTCTTCCTTGGATATATCCTATTGCTTCTTTGATCTTTTCTCCAATAGCCTCTTTTTCTAGCGTGATGTAGGAACAATCTTCATCTGCTTGCTCCCTAGGCTCAATCACATCATCTTGTTGTTACTCATTCTCCTTGTTGTTGGGTGATGTTGAGGTACATTCTTCATTTGGTGCTAAAAATGTTTGTGTGACATATTCAATC
>VDFB02000363.1:165656871-165733487 GCA_007258455.2 Sequoia sempervirens
GATGAAGTTCCAAACTTAGTCAATTTTTCCTCGTTTCATGCCCTACTATTTATAGTAAGCCCTCTGATTTTTGCATCTCTGAAGCTCAGAATGATTTGAAATTTAAACGCTGCATCCTCACGACTGTGTTACCCTGTTGACACTGCTATTTTTAGTCGACCTGCTATTTTTAGCCCATTTCTGAAGGTGATTTGCTATAAATAGTAACTGCTTGCTTCTGATAGCTCCACTGCTCTGATTGATTTGAAATTTGAATGACGTGCTCCTCACCATGTGACCTGCCTGCTGACATCTGCGCATGCAACTGATTTGCTATTTTTAGCCTGTTTCCAAAATGACTTACTATAAATAGTAAGTGCTCCGTTTGACTTCAAATTTTACCAGTAGATAGCCTGAAGAATGTTGATCGCGGTGGTTTACACCAATTTTCAAAAATTTGGACTTTTTACCCCTCTTTTCATGCCCTGAAGCTAAAAACCCTAATTTTCTCTGCATGCATATCAAATGATCTCTATTTGTCCTCGTTTCTGCTGCATTGTGATCAACTCGTGATTCTGAAGTGCTGGGAGGCAGCTGCCGGGATGCATCTGCTAAAAATAGCAAGTTCCTGAATAAGTGATTGTCTCTGTTTGCATGTCACATCATTGTGAAGCTCTCAAAAAACCCACAATGAATATGCAGACATGCAAAGAAAACGCTGACATGCAAACCCTAAAAATAGCCCCGGAAGACTAAATTCTGAAAGTTGTTATCTCACTTTGACCTAGAAGGAATCTCTAGACATGCGTAGAAAAACTCTGCATCTAGGCCCTGAAATTTTCTCCAGAAGCTAGACTGCTAAAAATAGAAAGTTGCCTGTTTCAGCTCAAATTTAACCTATGAGTAGCTTGATGTGCTATGGACGCAGCGTGACTGTCGGATTCTCAAAAATGCTGAAGGATTGCCTGTAATTACACAATTACTAAAAATAATAAGTTACTAGAATTTGATGAAAATTTGCTGAGAGCCTGCTGGAAGCATATTAACATCAATGTTAGTCTCTGTTTTCAATTTATTCACCCTGTTTGACCTTAGACTGACCAAGAAAGATGGAAACCCTAATTTTTAGACTTGGCCAACATTTCACATTAAGGTTCAATGGCGGGCCCATCCCAAAAAGATAGACAGTAAAAAAGAGAGACAATGACAAAACGACTGAAAGCAAAGCCAAAATTAGGGGGTCCCCATTTGCAATGGGGGGATGTGTGAAAAAGGTCACAACAATCACGTAAGAAGTATTGTAGCTATGTTAAATGCTTAAGCAGTGAAGTGAATGCTATGTGAAGCAAACAATAAGTCAGTAGGATGCACTTTTGAAGGTGGGACCAAATCATAGAGGTGGTGTCATATTTAGTAGAGGTTGTAATGCAAAAGAAATCTATGAATTTGAATAAGCTTGTAAATAGTTTTTTGAACTAGTCAAATGCAAACTTGGCATCATTGTGAAATGGAATTTGAATTAGAAAACCAATTATCTGTTTGTTGTCCCAAATACTAAGTCGACTCAACCATGAAACTATCATGTGTTGCAAACCTTTGAGTGAGTCATTGCATGAGGAAGAAATGTGGCAGAGATACTTGCTTGTTTGTAGACTTCGGTTTCTCACAAGTTAGTATAAATAGAGGTTCCCATTCTACCAAATGCTACACTTGTCTTTTTGAATATCTTGATGTTGTTTTTGCTATGAGTTTCAAAGCTTGTGAGATGAGAGTTATTTTGGTATTTTGCATTTGTGGTTGTTATGAGAATTTTTGAGAAGCTAGAAGAGGATAGTCAAGTGGAACTTGGATAAGGTGTCAATCAATTTGAAGATTCATACTAGGAAGGAGTTTAATCAATTGGAGCTCATGCAGGCATGCTAGTTTTTGTACCTTTGTCTTTATGTTGGAAAGGATAATTTAGTTTGTCTACTATGTTGGGAAAATAGTATTTTTGAGTATGATGTAGTGTTTGTTTGAGATTTCTTGTTTCATAGTTATGCAATATGTTGTATAACCTATCTTGTTGATTATGTCCTTGTGTACCGGCCTATATATGGGTTTTTATGTTAGTGTAATGAAGTTATACTATGTATAGATATCTTTGTTTTATGAAGGGAGTCTATGTTAGATGTATGTAGCATTATGCAAGATGTTGTCTAAACACTTTGGTAGTATAGTCATATTGTTATGGGATGATTATGTGGGGGTTATTCTTGGAATTGGTCAAATATACGGGAAAGGGAGTAACATAGATATAGAGTATAATGGTCATTATAAACCAAATCAAGCTAGGAAGGTGGGTGAATGTGTAAGTTAAGGGTAATGGAATTTTTTTCCAAGGTAGCCATTGTTTACACTATTGGTTTCAATGTCATTTGAGATTACGTACTAGGCATGGGATGTTCGTGTTGGAGTATGGACATACACTGAGAGGGAGGGGGGTGAATCAATGTCTGATAGACATGCATAAAATTTTAAACCTTTTAAGCATTGACAAATAAATTTTTGGTTTAGATATCCTTTCTAATGATAATAGGGAAATAATCAGTTTATGAGCATTCATGAAAAGAGATAAACAAGGGTTAACTAAGTTCATTTAGACAATTCATGCTAATACAACTTGTATGAAATACCTTGCAATTACAAAAGATGTGATTGACATGGTTTAACAATCTGATCATGATGACAAAATAGGCACCTCATAAGACTATGTACATGAAGACCAACATCATTGAATCACTTTAGGATCACCAGATTTCAATGTATGAGATACTGCAACAACTTTGCAACCAAATGAAATATGATATGATGGATTCAAACAAAGCAAACTTGAACTATGAATCAACGAAAGAACATGTGATGTGACAGGCTAAATGCTTTTCATTATAACATGCAAAACATGTTTGTTTAAACATAGCTTTTAAACTAGCTTTCAACATATGTTCGTGAAAGTACTTGTAACAACAGAATACATTAACATTGCAAAAATAAGAATTGATTATAGATATTAATGCATCTGATAACTTATGAAACTCAGATAGACATGAAAAAAAATCACACCAGGACTTATTACATAACACATTATATGTCCTGAGTGGAAAACCCTCTTAGGGAATAAAAACCACTCAAAAAATCTATCCTTTATTCACTTAGAGCACTAAATCTTTCACATTTAGGAGCACTGACTCCTTTTACAAGATTATAGGAGCACCAACTCCTTTACCGATTTAGGAACACCCATTCCAAGGAGCACCAACCCTTTTTAACACAACTATTATAGCATCATATCGAAACCCTAGAAGTGCAGATTTTGCAACTCTAGAATTTCAATAGAAACCTATGTATAAATATCTTAGTAAGCACTTTGAAAAATGTTGTGCATCAACATCTTCCTTTACAAAGTATCTGAGATTCAATGATTTTCAATGTAAACCTAGCTTCTTGTCACTACAAAGATAAAATCTGATGTTTCAAAAAAAACATTTTCTCTTATTTTTCTATCACTTGAGAAATACAACAAAAAAATTCTTAAATAAAAATGCATAAGAATCTCTACAAACCAATTTGAAACTATAAGAACAAAATTCAAATGAGATTCCAGAAACCCTAATGGGTTTTCAACCATAATCATCAAGGATTAAGCATTTTAACAAAGTCTTAACAATATAACTCATTTGTAACAATTATGGCCAACTGTCGAATAGCTGAGCAACAAAAATGTCATCATCTTGTGCATAAAACAACCTCCTTTCTTTTCTTTTCAAAAACACAATAATAAGATTCTTTCAACTCCTTAATAACTATTTTAGCAAGAAATATCTCAAAGTAAAACTGAAAACATGTGATGATTCTTTTTCCTTTACCTGTTCATGGTGGGAGAAAGAGAAATAGATACCATGCATTCCTGTTGAAGACCATCACAAGTTCCCAGCTGGAAGATGGAAACAATTCTTTTCTATCAACTTCCACAATTGAGCTTTCATTAGCTCACAATCAACAAATCAAAACATCCTTATTGCCTTCTAACTTTTAACCTATTGTTCAGGCTTATAACAAACTCGATTAAATCTTCTAGTGTTGGTTGACAGAGCTTCAAGAGTTGCATTGCAACTGAATAAATCATCCATGGCGGCTAGGTTCAAAAAAACCTATTCTTTGCAAAAAGAATCAACATAATGTATTTTTCCCTAAACAAGCTTTCACAAGGTATTCAATTACTTTTCCAAGAAAAATAAAGCTTTGAAGTCTGAAATGACAATACACATGTTTTAATAAAACAACATAATTACTTTAAGTCCACTGTCAAAACCTTTTACCATGGATGCCAACACCATCATTACCTCCAAATTTTTCATACAAACTATCAATACACTATAATCACCAAATAAACTTTATGCCATGTCCAACATTTTTCAAAAATGTCGACAAGGTTAGTGACCAATGATGGTTGTCGATTGTGCATTAATCAACCAAGAATTATATTCGACAGACTTTACACTATGTCAAATCATCAAGTGATCGATAGGAATTGTATCACCTTTAATGAAAGCTTAGAGAGACCCGATAAGGTTATTTTAAATGCCTTCTTTGATGCCCAATCAATTACAAGGTGATTGTTAATAAACAAATCATATAGTAAGCCAAATGTATATCATTAGTACCATCAAACAAATGACATTACCAGAGCCCAGTATGAATCCAATGCTTCTGGGAAATGTGAGTCCATAGAATGTAGCAAGAAGGCTTTAGAGTCTTTAGAAAGACATGATTATACTGATCAATCTAAGATATTGAGCTTGTGACCAAGAATGTTCAAGCTGAACATTGTCCAAAAACTATGAAAAACCTGAAACACAATAGATCATCAGATATCCCAAAAATGATATGATCAGATATTCTTCCAGATGATGAAAAACCTATAGCATGATCATGATCAATACTATTAGTCCACTTAAATAACATAAACATTTGCAAAGGAGATATCTAAAATGAATAGTTAAACATGAATGAAGTAGCACCAAGATCCTGAGAGACCAAATCTGAAGCAATCAACCCATGAGACTCAAATCAAGTGGATTTTTCATCAAGGACAAACTATGATCACAACTAAGATCCAACAAACTCCCCCTTTTTCCACATAAACATTGTCATAACCATATTGTCAAGTCACTATGCCATGTTGATGTGAATAGCAATGCCACCACTTATGCATTGTCAACCATATTAGATGCAAATGATAATGATAAGGTGTTCAAAGCCATAATATCATATGTCCATATACCTATCAAATACTGGACATCAAGTGTCTTTGTGTGTCTTTGACATCAAGGACAACAATTGCAATAACTAGGAGAGCCAACAAGCTCCCCCTTTGGCCTTGATGGTAAAACACTAAAGCTCTCTCCCCCTTTTTGCACCAAGAGACAAAGGACTGCACAAACATAGATGAGTCAAATGTAACATAGCAAGAAACAATAGAGCCCATAATAGTCATCGTATGTGTACCAAACTATGCCACAATCCTGTAAAGATACATATTCAACAAATACAATAGATAGAGAAATGAAGGCTGTAACAACCAATATATGGTTACCAAAAAAAAATTAACCTCAAATGAAGAGTCACCAAAGACTTGCAAAAATCATGTGACAACAACATTCCAAGAAGATACCCATGAGATATATATAACAACCAAGACAATACACAAGTATTCCTGATGTCCTTCATGAAGAGCAACAACTGCAGAAGGCAACAATTTAACGTGGAAGCAATAAATTCATGTTTGTACGTACCACTACTTTCAGCATATACTTGTCACCTCAAAGATGATAAGTTGGATACCAACAAGAAATATGTAATGGATCCACTGATCAACAATACATAAAATGCCAAAATATCATCAGATAACTGAATAATCATCAACTCATTGTAAATTTATCCCCCTGAATCCATGAATTGGAGGAATTTACAGATCATGAATAAACTATCTCAATGAAGCCTTTGAACATTAGAGAAATAAGAATACCGTTCAACCTGTGACTGATTAGTCATGTCCATATGCAGTAGGATGATATACCAATTATATTTTTTGACAAATGAAACATAGAATTATATCACCATTTGTACCAAGCAGTCCATTAAGTAGAATTATAGTGCTATCCAAGAGTTCTAACAAAGTAGATGCCACTGTCATACCAAATACAACCAACCTACTAATGTCAAAATACCATATCTAGATCATGTATACTGTATGTATATGTACACTAAGTCATGCACATAACCTGCACAATAATACCAACAACATCAATAGGGGTAAGAATAAGCACGAAGAGCTCCACCTAACTCCATGGAATGAGAGATATTCATAATATGCATTTTAATTTATAGAACAAACAAACTCTTCCACTGTATTGCCATTTTCCAAGCAAGTTTTTCAAAGTTCCATATCCAAAACTCAAATCAAAGCTAACTAACACTATCCATCAAATATGTGGTTTTGTAAAATTTATAAGTAATTGCATATGAAAGAGATTGACAACATAAGTCCTAAAGAACATGATAAAAACCATTGGCATCGCACCATACTGTTTAGACTGTAGTAGAGACACACTGCCCTGTCATGAGTAGAAACTCTACTTTGACACAGTTCTGTTAGCACGAGATACATTTTATACACCTTATATCTTAATCCTATCAACTATACTGCTCACACTGTATAGCCAAGCAACCAAACAAACTTCCCAAGCAATATTCATTGTCAAACAAGATTCACATATAAATGAAAAGAACTCAAGGCATATCACAATGATGGCCTTAGACCAAATCTCCAAGGACCCCCTATTATTTTGCTTTTTCACTCTCATTATTACTTACCATGAAATTATATCATAGATCCTCCTGACCGTCACTTTATGAATGTATATTTATCTTTTTGTGTCTTATATGGTGGATGACTGTCATATGAGCGTAAAAGAAATTTAAGATCACTTCACTTTCAAAACATACTACCATAAAACATAGTGATTGCATGAATCAATTCTTGAACTGTCACCAATTTCTTCACTTTGCAAGAACATTGGAAATTCACTATGCCACATATAAGCCATAGCAAACAATTATTTTGAATATCAATAACACTGTTATTAATTAGAGGCTCTACCAAGGAAGATTCACTGTTATTCATAAACCTATTAATCAAATGACTGCAAAACAAACTTCTAGAATCAACAACATTTATAAATGTATCATGATCCATCCAAACAATGGTATTTTTCAAATACCCTTGTATTGAAGCTTGATGTATTATGTATTCATTAATAGTTAAGACATTCTAAAAGAAGAATGATAGAGATAGAATGATATGCTCATCAAGAAATCACAGTGCTTAGACATCTTATGTTAAGAGCCAAGAATGATTTTATTGATATCACTTAAACAAATACCCTATACCACCATTACTTGTTATGTTATGCTTGCTTTCAAGACCTCATAGTCCTTATTTATTCATTGTTACCATGTCCATCATTCTCAGTTCAAGATATCATGTGTACAAGATACAAATTGTCAAGGGAAACAAATGCTCACATTGTAAAACAATGACATAGAAATCACATGATAGTTCTAAACATATGTTTTTTCCTTTATAAGAACTAATCACTGTTACAACAACTTGGGAAATGGTCAAGATAATAGATACACAAATTTTTTATAGTCTCCACACTATTTCAGATATAAATGCTCACTTCAAGACATCAAATCCATAAGTATATAGCTCACACCTTGATTACTGAAAAAACCCTGTAAAGTGATAAATTTTCTGCTTAAACAATCATTCACCCATAAACACTGCACCATCACTCAAATGTTTGCATATGCATAAATTTTTTCACCTGTTCTTAATAAAACAAAAAAGTTCTATTATTGCAAAACAACTTACTCCATCATTAAAGTTAGCAAGGTTTGCAACAATATAGAGAACTGTCACTGTAATACAAGCATTATTCTGCACACCTTCAAAAATTTCTCTAAGGAGTTGAAGAGTAATAGAATAACCACATCCCTCTTACCTCATGCTAACCTTTCAGGCAACAATCGATCCCTTATGTGAAGTACACTAGTTTAGTATTTTCATTTTTTGGGTCTTGTTTTCTTCTCCAAACTTGTATAGTCTCTTTCTTTTTCTTACTCAATGAATCTACATTTTTGTTTTTAGATGATGCCTTCAACTTACTCCTACATTGTTTTTCCTTATGCCACAGTTTATGACACTTAAAGCATGTGATATTATAACCAATTTGAGGAGTAAAGAAATCATACTTTCTTGACAGTCCAAAACTTATCTTATCATATCCTCCATACCTCCTACAATTTCTTGCTTTATGACCATAATTATGATAACAATAGCAATAGCCATGAAATTGAGAGTAGTTATATCTGATAAATGAAGGTCTTGATGGTATTTTTGTCCTTTCATCAACACATTTATCTTTTGTCTGAGTAGCAATAATATGATGATCAATATCAACCTTCATTCTTGGTGTTTTCTTGACTATAAACGTCTTTCCATCTGTAGTAGCAAACAGTGTCTCATGTTTAGATTCTTCTGCAGAGCTTTGTCCAACCTCATATCCCACTCCTGTAGGATCCTTAGAATGCTTTTTTCTGCCAATCATCTCATTCAAAAGATTAGTACTACTATCATATTTATGATTTTTACCTAATTGATCCTTGATACTTTCAATCTCTTTCCTTTAAGCAGCTACTTCTCCTTCAAGTTTTAGACATTCAATATTTTTAACTTCTAAATTAGACCTTACAACATCTGCTATCCTCTTACATTCTTCAATTTCAATTTTTTGTCTCATAATCATATCTTTAAGAGTTAGTTCTTTTAACAAGGAATCATTATCTGAACATTTCTTCATTGAAGCAATCTCATTTTCTAGTTTATTACACAATTCATCCTTGTCTTTTAACTTGATTTCCAATCCCTCTTCAATCCTTTTTCAATCAACCATTTTAGCTTTCAGAAATTCAATAATCTTTTCAAATTTACCATAATTTTGGTTTAATACCTTATTAGTATCAAAACTCTTTTGAAGTTGTACCTTAAATTCCCGATTTACTCATTCAAGCCTTTTAAGTTCATCTAAGGAAGCAAGCAGTTCTTCTTCCAAATCAACCTCAAACTCATCACCACATTTTTTTTCACCAAATTCTTGTTCAAAGTCACTTACTAAGTGATCTTCTTTTTCTCCAACTACAAGATCACTTTTAGTATCAACTAGCAAGGGTAATTCTTGAGACAAAACTTCACTAGACTTGACAGGGGCTGGTTGATCAAATTTTTGCTTGACACTAGTGTTTTTATTTTTACCTTTGTTTCTTTCACACTTAGCCATAATAAATACTCTGCGACCAGAAAACCCTAAGTTGGTTAGACTTATGTACGGGTATGACTTTGATACCACTTGTTGGAGTATGGACAGATATTGAGATGGGGGGGGTGAATTAGTGTCTAATAGACAGACCTAAAATTTTAAACCTTTTAAGTTTTGACAAAGATATTTTTGGTTCAGATATCCTTTCTATTGATAACATGGCAATAATCACTTTGAGAGCATTCATGAAAAGAGATAAAAAAGGGTTAACTCAGTTCATTTAGACGATTCATGTCAATATAACTTGTATGGAATATCTTGCAATTACAAAAGATGTGACTGAAATGGTTTAAAATTTTTATCATGATGACAAAACATATGCACCTCATATGACTATGTACATGAAGACCAACATCATTGAATCACTTTAGGATCACCATATTTCAAAGTATGAGATACTACAACAACTTTGCAACCAAATGACATGATATGACAGATTGAAACAAAGAAAACTTGAACTATGAATCAATGAAAGAACATGTGATGTGACAAGCTAAATGTTTTTCATTATAACATGCAAAACATGTTTGTTTAAACATAGCTTTTAAACTAGCTTTCAACATATGTTTGTGAAAGTACTTGTAACAACAAAATACATTAACATTGCAAAAATAAGAATTGATTATAGATATTAATGCATCTGATAACTTATGAAACTCAGATAGACATGAAAAAAAATCACACCAAGACTCATCACATAACACATTATATGTCCTGAGTGGAAAACCCTCTTGGGGAATAAAAACCACTCAAAAAATCTATCCTTTATTCACTTAGAGCACCAAATCTTTCACATTTAGGAGCACCAAATCCTTTTACAAGATTATAGGAGCACCAACTCCTTTACCGATTTAGGAACACCCATTCCAAGGAGCACCAACCCCTTTTAACACATAACTATTATAGCATCCTATCAAAACCCTAGAAGTGCAGATTTTGCAACTCTAGAATTTCAATAGAAACCTATGTATAAATATCTCAGTAAGCACACTGAAGAATGTTGTGCATCAACATCTTCCTTTACAAAGCATCTGAGATTCAATGATTTTCAATGTAAACCTAGTTTCTTGTCACTACAAAGATAAAATCTGATGTTTCTCAAAAGCATTTTCTCTTATTTTTCTGTCACTTGAGAAGTACAACAAAAAACTTCTTAAATAAAAATGCATAAGTATATCTGCAAACCAATTTGAAACTGTAAGAACAAGCTTCAGATGAGATTCCAGAAACCCTAATGGGTTTTCAACCATAATCATCAAGGATTAAGCATTTTAGCAAAGTCTTAACAATATAACTCATTTGTAACAGTTATGGCCAACTGTTGAATAACTAAGGAACAAAAAAGTCATCATCTTATGCATAAAACAACCTCCTTTCTTTGCTCTTCAAAAACACAAATAATAAGATTTTTTCAACTCCTTAATAACTATTTTAGCAAGAAAGATCTCAAAGCAAAACCCAAAACATGTGATGATTCTTTTGCATTTACCTGTTCATGGTGGAAGAAAGAGAAATAGATACCATGCATTCCTATTCAAGACCATCGCAATTGCCCAGCTGGAATATGGCAACAAGTCTTTTCTATCAACTTCCACAATTGAGCTTTCATTATCTCACAATCAACAAGTCAAAACATCCTTACTGCCTTCTAACTTTTAACCTGTTGTCCAGGATTATAACAAACTCGATTAACTCTTCTAGTGTTGGCTAAGAGAGCTTCAAGAGTTGCACTACAATTGAGTAAATCATCCATGGCGGCTAGGTTCAAAAAAACCTATTCTTTGCAAAAATAATCAACATAATGTCTTTTTCCCTAAACAAGCTTTTGTAAGGTATTTGATTACTTTTCCAAGAAAAATAAAGCTTTGAAGTCCAAAATGACAATACACATGTTTTAATAAAATAACATAATGACTTTAAGTCTGTTGTCAAAACCTTTTACCATGGATGCCAACACCATCATTACCTCCAAATTTTTCATACAAACTATCGATACACTATAATCACCAAATAAACTTTATGCCATGTCCAACATTTTTCAAAAATGTTGACAAGGTTAGTGACCAATGATGGTTGTTGATTGCACATTAATCAACCAAGAATTATATTCAACAAACTTTACACTATGTCAAATCATCAAGTGATTGATAGGAATTGTATCACCTCTAATGAAAGCTTAGAGAGACTCGATAAGGTTATTGTAAATGTCTTATTTGATGCCCAATCACATTACAAGGTGATTGTTAATAAACAAATCATAGAGTAAGCCAAATGTATTTCATTAGTACCATCAAACAAATGACATTGCCAGAGCCCAGAATGAATCCAATGCTTCTAGGAAATGTGAGTCCATAGAATGTAACAAGAAGGATTTAGAGTCTTTAGAAAGACATGATTATACTGATCAGTCTGAGATACTGAGCTTGTAACCAAGAATGTTCAAGTTAAACATTGTCCAAAAAATTTGAAAAACTTGAAACACAACAGATCATCATATATGCCAAAAATGATATGATCAGATATCCTTCTAGATGATGAAAAACCTGTAGCATGATCATGATCAATATTGTTAGTCCACTTAAATAACATAAACATCTGCAAAGGAGATATCTAAAATGAATAGTTAAACATGAATGAAGTAGCACCAAGATCCTGAGAGACCAAATCTAAAGCAGTCAACCCATGAGACACAAATCAAGTGGATTTTTCATCAAGGACAAACTATGATCACAACTAAGATCCAAAAAACTCCCCCTTTGTCCACATAAACATTGTCACAACCATATTGTCAAGTCATTATGTCATGTTGATGTGAATAGAAATTCCACCACTTATGCATTGTAAACCATATTAGATGCAAATGATAATGATAAGGTGTTCAAATCCATAATATCATATGTCCATAAACCTGTCAAATACTAGACATCAAGTGTCTTTGTGTGTCTTTGGCAAAGATAACAACTACAACAACTAGGAGGGCCAACAGTTCATACATGTAATTTGTAACAACTGTATGTTAGTCTAGAAATGTATAGGACACAACCAAACTCATAATAGGCTATTATTATGAGGGTACCAAACCAACCTCTTCGTCGAAGGGTAGAGCCATCTTACCAGTTAGGTAGATGTGTGGGGGACCGCAGTAAGTTTGAGGTTGGTAGAAAAGCGCTTGAGTGATGCTTCTCCTCTTTAGTTGGATGCCAAGATTTGAGAGGGAATTCCTGGACCATTGTACTTTATACTTGTTTTAAGTGTATTTTGTATCCATCTCTATTGAAATTGAAAACATGAAATGTCATATGGAAATCATGTATCATCATTAATTGAACAATGAAAGGAGTTCTTTTGTATGCAATGGAAAATTTTGAAATGTGTTTTGAATGTACATTTATTATTCAAAGGAAAAGAAAATTTGTATTGCTCATAAGAGTTAGATGCATAAACTATTTACTTGTGGGTGAAATATAGGAAAATTACTGTGTAGAAAAATGGGCATGTTCCACGTAGTATTAGAGCTATCAGGTTTAGCTCTAGAACCTATGTGCTTGCTATGTTTCCAATCCAACATTATGAGAATCTAATGTTTGTAAATTCTTGTGCCAGGATGGTGCATCTCAAGATGACTACAAGGAAGTCAGTGATTGGAAATGAGTGCAACCTATGGGCCAAGAAGGAAAGAGAAGCCCTTGTTCGTACCATTGAGGGAACCAACCATGCCAATGCTATTTGGTTGAGTGATACTAAGACTATTAGTCACACCCTTTCACATATCAACCAAGAGAAGAGAAGGATGAAAGATGAAGCCGATTTCAACCATTTACCTCCTATCTCTTCGGTGAAGTCAAACTCTTTATCACTTTCTAGGGATATGCCCTTAGAATGTAGTGTTAGTCTAGCAATGTTGTTTAGGGACCCTCGTGTTATACCTATGTTTGTAATTATTGTAATTGCCTCAAGTGGCGAATCAGAGGAATATGCTCCCCAAAATTATGTATCAGAAGAGAAATTTGAAGGATACTACAATTTTTGGGATAGAGATGAGCAAAAATCAGAGGGTTATACCCCACATAGCTATGTATTGTAAAGCGAATCTGAGGGATGCTCTGCCTAAGACAATCTAAAGAGTGATTCTATGTAAACTTAAGGATATTGAAATCCTTCATCAATTTGAAATAAAAACTTTTTTTTTCGGAAATTTTTTTTGTTGGCATTTCAATTCACACCTCTAGAATGCAGATTAGAAATAGATGGCTATGCAAAGATAATTTTCTCTTCAAATTAGGAGGGGAAGCTCCCTCTTTGCTGATGTTGCTTAAAGAAAGTAAACTAAACTAATTTTCCAATATTTTTTTACCTAAGAGCACAAGTTTATAAAACTCAAGCGTCGTAGATGAGGTTTTCCCTTTTAGAAGTTCAACTACGACTAAGCCTACTCTAATGACATTTCTAACTACTCAAGTAAATGCAGAGCTTGAGAGTTAGAAATGAACAAGGAATGATTCTTTGACATAAATACTTAGATAAAATTTCTTCCAACGCACATCTACTATACTTTCAATGCAAGCTGAAATAGAGATCATGTAAGCATAAAACATAAAATAAAAACCCAAGATAGTAGATCAAAGCAAATGAGGCATAAGATTTCCTTTTCTCAAATTCCAAGTAACAAAGAATACACTTCTAGGACAACAAGATTGTAGAAAAATAGGCTTATAGTTTAGTGATCAAACCAGAATACATTGACACAAGCAACACATAAACTGAACAACAACTTGCAGCTAATAGAGGCATACAAGCTTGCTCTTACACTAAGTGAACTAAAACAGAACAACAACAACTTGCAGGAAAATAGGCTCAACAATTTGCTATCACAATAACTGTTAAAGAAAAATGGGTAAGGCTTCCCTTATGTATACACAAGCGAAGGAGTAGGGAACCCTAAAATCTCCTTGCATTTACAACCAAGACTTGCCAACATGCAAGCTTCTAAAACTAAAACAAGATAAGCATATAACAACCTATGAAAGCATAAAAACAAGAAAAATGCCAACTATTAAATCTTGATTTCTTTTCTCCCTCAAAGAATGGATAAGAATGAGACAAGAATAGAAAGAAAGAATGAGATAAGAATGGGAAGAAAGTTGGAAGAAAGTTGTTGCTTTAAATCTCAACCACATATGCCAAAAAGCTGGAAATTGTATCTCTATCAGGAGCATCAATACTATCTATAGCAAAATTTCACTTTTCTAGGATCTCTTCACCTTCTGCAATTGAACTTAGAGAATCTTTGACCTCTTTAGCTGCTTTATGAGTTCTATTCTTGAAAAAAATCGCTGCCCCAAAAGATGAATCATTAATTGATAACTTGGTGGCTCTACAACTTTATGTTTCTGACACTTCTCTTGATTTCCAACGGAAGAGTATTGTACAACTCTTTTCCAAAACTAGTCCTATTGCTCTTACCACACCCTTTCACATTTTTTGACTGAGATGAAGATGTTTTCTATTCATGGTGGTATTGAAAAAACACTTCTCAACATCATCCATTCAAATAATCATGATACAACACTTGTTTGGATTTGAATTCCATAGGAGAATACTATATGCTGAAAAACTTGAAGTTTTACTGTAAACTCGACTATGCTCAGACAAGTTCTGCACAAAAGCTAAAAATAGCTTGCTGATTTTTCTTCTTCAAATAGGTAGATTTTTCAAAAATAATAAGATATGGGTTTTGTAGAGAATCTCATTACAAGAAGACCTAGCTCATTCATTCTTGAAAATTGCTGATGGCTAGTTGAAAAAGCAGAAACCCTAATTTTTGAATTTTTTCTGAAAAAAAACTAAGAGCTGGGTTTTGCACAGAGTCATGTTTTATATGAACCTAGTTGATCAAATTTTGAAAATACTAAATATTTCTTGGACATGTGAGAAAAAAGCAAATTCTTGAAGATTGAATTTTTTTCCAAAGTTGTTGAGAATCATGATCCAAGCTGACCCAGCTTGCAGAAAATTGAAAATATTGACCCCCTTCTTCTGAAAATTGATGCCCTAGAGAAATAAAGCATGAAAAAGTAAGCCTCTATGTGAGATGATCTGGAAAACATGAAGAACTCTGAAGAAGCACTAAGTTTTTGCCTTTGAATCTTGAAATGAATAAAATTTTAAGTTTCTAAGCCTCTCTTGCTCTTGGACGCCACCTACAAAAAATTGTGAATAATGAATTTCAAGGCCTCCCTAAATAGATTTTGAGGAAGAAAAATGCTTTTATTCTCCAGCTTTAAATCCTTTGAAGCCAATCCTGATCAGATTCATCGAATGTGGACGTTATTTGAATGATGCATGATGAAAACTAAAAAATTTTCTAAGGCATTGAGCCTTGGGCACCCTTATTGACTAGGGGTGTTTTTCTTCTCTAGACTTAGCCAATTTTCATGAAATTTCAACTTTTGCTTGAGTTTTGACCCCAGTTTGATCTTGATTTTTGGAAACTTAGTGAATCCTATGAGCTAATTGAATGATCCATTGTGGAGCCTGAATGAGTATGAGAAGATTATCTTGGAGGAAACTTTTGATAAAAAAAATTATCTGATCCCTCAAAATGTTGGGTGCCCCTAGCTACCTGGGGCACCCAAGCTTACCAGTGTTAGCCATTTTCATTTTCTTCAACTTTTGCTTGTTTTCTGATCTTCTAACGAATTCTCATTTATGGACGATTAGGGCATTCAATGAACTGATGGCTGGACTCATTGGATAGCATGATGAATTTTGAAGGGGGTCTCTTGGGAGTGATGTTTTTTGAAAACTAATTTTAGCACCTCAAAAGCTTGGGTGCCCTTGGCTACCTAGGGCGCCCATGGCTTCTAGACTTGGAATTTTCTTGAGATTTTCATTTTGTACAATTTTATCCCTTCGGTCTATCTTCGATATCTAGTGACTTCCAACTCTGATGGATTTTTCGGTGAGTGTGTTTGAAAGCTGGTTCAATTCTAAAGGAAACATTCTAGAGGTGTCAACCCTTAATTCAACCATTTGATGACCCAAAAGCTTTGGTCCCTATCTCCTCGTAGGGCACCCAAGATCTCCAACCTTAGCCAATTTTTTCTCTTTTTCATCCTTCAAACTTGAAACCCCATGTTGTGTCCACTTGATCTGAATTTGTTGGCAATTGATGAGTTTGATGATCTGGCTAAGATATTCACTTGCGAAGCTGGCATAATTATGAAGAGATTGACTAACCTAGAAAAACCTAATCACTGGATTTGAGCCTCCAAAACCCTAGGCACCTATCTCCTCTTAGGGTTCCCAAGATCTCCAAACTTAGAATATTTTCTGATAATTTCATGATTTACATTCTGCTTCTCTATTGAGACCTCTTTGTTCGATCTTCAATTTTGGATGATTGATTGCTTAGATGACTGTGCTAGTGGATTCACCGCAGATCTTGGAGGATTCTAAGCAACATTGTATGGGATGAGAAAACCCTAGTTCCATCATTTGACCTCTTGAAAGATTGGGTGCCTATCTCCTCCTGGGGCGCCCATGCTTGACAATGTTAGTTTTTATTTTGAAAATTTTAACTTTTCCCTTCGTTCCACATGCTTGTCATTGGTTCAATTGTTGGAGATGAACAATTTTCTAAGGCACAAAACCCTAGGTGCCTAGACTGGGTAGGGGTGCCTAAACTTTCCAAAGCCAAAATTTTGCAATTTTCATGATTCAACTTCCATTCTCCATTCTTCATCCCTCAATCATGTGTTGCAGTTTCTTGATTTGAGTAGTGCTCGAGACTCTAAATATGACACCTGGTAGTTGACTAACCTCCATTAATGACCTTGGAGCTCTTGAAATAGATTTTGAAAAAATAGAATAGACCCACAAGGGAAAAACTGATCTTTTGACAATTCTTATTAGACCATCCTGATGAGGAAGTATTTTTAGCCAATCAAAATCAATTTGAACCCTAGAAGCCAAACTTTCTATTTTTAGAAAAAATTTCCAACATCCATTTGAGAAGAAACCCAAAAAAACCCAGAAAAAGTTCTATTTTTAGAAAGTTTCTAAAAATAGAAATTTTCCTAAAATTTGGGGCCAAAAAATTGAGATATGGGTTTTGTAGACTTGGTCAATTTGAGTAGACCTAGATCGTCATATTTTGAAGATTTTGAGTTTCTACTCCTCATGCAAGACATGAAAATTCCCAATTTTGACCTTTTTTTGACAATTTTAACAAGACTTTTGACTATTTCTTCAAAATGCCTAAGTCTAGCAAATTTTTTAATTTGGGGTACAACACTTGTGCAAAAGTTCTTTAAGATATTCTTATTTGAATGATTGTTCTTTAATGCTTGTAGAATGTTAAGTAAACTTTCTTAGATCTAATTAAATGAAACCTCCAGGTAAATTGTTCTTGGAAAAATGGTTAGAACACGAACTAATATTGGGGGAAGTCAAGAAGTAGGACAAGGTACTAAGAATGCATAAGCTAAGTTGGATCGCATCTTGTCTATAATGGATGAAACAAGAGTAAGGATAGAAAATCTTGAACAAGAAGTAAGGGGTAAAGAAAGAGTGGAACAAGAAAATCCAAATAATGATGAGGAAGTACCTTATAATGAAGAGGAAGGGGAGAATTATCATGATCACACCCATTCTAGTGAACAAGAGGATGAGGAGTCACATTCGAAGTGGAAAAGAACTAAGAGGAAGCAATTGGCCAATGAGTTGTCTTGTAACATGAAGAAAATCACACCTCCTAAATTTAAGGGTAGTGCAACTAGGGATGCGGTTGAAGCTTGGCTTACATATATGGAAAAGTACTTTGAGATTAGAAATTACTTTGAATTCACTAAAGCTATGCTTACCAATTAGTAGGTGAAGCATCCAAATGGTGGATGAAAAAGAAAATGGATTTGGGACTCAGTTCCTTGAGGATGACAAGGAGCGAGTTTGTGGAGATTTTCTAGAAATGGTGGTTAGGAGATTCTTTAGTGAATAAATGTTGGGAATAGTTAACCCAACTCCTGAGGTATGTACCCATGCACCAAAAGGATGATAGATTCTAGATAAGGAAGTTTATTATAGGGTTGAATGCCCAAATAGGTGGTGAAGTAGACGTACACGGTCCAACAACCATGGACTTGTATGAAAAAGTGATTAAGCATGAAAAAAAGCTTAAGTATATTTCAATCTATTGAGAAAGGAATAACAAGAATTTTAACTTGGCATAAGCCAATCAAGCACCAAGAAGACCCAATGAAGGGAAAAGTTTTCAGAAGCAAGGGGACAAGGGACCTCAGTAAAGCTGGAATAAACCAAGAAGAGGAAGTAACAACAACAACAAAGCTGGTAGAAATGTTAATAACTATGGGAGACCTATGAAAAGGAAGGGACCAGTGAATGGATGTTTTACATGTGGAGGGGATCACTATGTTAATTGGTGTCCTAATAAGCCAACGAAATCTCAAAAAAATCCAAAAAGGGTGGTTTTACAAAAAAATATTGGGTTGTGGAGTATGCAAACCAAACAAAAGTTGTGGTTAGTCAATGTCTATTTGAAGCAAGGTTAGAACTTCCAAGTTTCTCTATAGAGGTGAATCTATACGTAGCTCCCTTAGGTTCTTATGATGTCATCTTAGGAATGAAATGGCTATGGAAGCATAGAGCTAAAGTGGATTATCATGCTAAAACCATAGAATGTTTAGATGACCTAGGTAACCAAGTATATTTACAAGGACCACCTAGAGAAGTGAAACTATGACATATTTCAGTTGTGCAATTGCATAGAGCGAAAAAGAAAGGCTGTCAACTCTTCATAGTAAAGATGGATAAAATTAAGGAATACAAGGAATTCATCCTTCAAGATATTTTCATGTATTATGGACCTCAATATTTTTGTTGGAATATATGCCTCAATCATCACAGGCTATAACCTCTACTAGAGCAAAGTCGGTATGACATCTATCATGTCTAGCCGACTAGCAGCTTTGATCCATTGTGATTTGTATAGGTCACTATGACCTAGGTTCTGTCTCACCGAACGTTCCTATCACTGTGACATTTTGTGTTCACTATGATCTCTTACCGCATGGAGATCTCTGGCCGATAGGCCATTCAATCGGGCGTCGGGGAGAGTCTTGGATGTTAGCTATGAGTTCCAGTGATAGCTAAAGTCTCGCTGACAGTGTTTGCTATTTGAAGTCTTTGGGGTAAGTCTTGGAGCTCGGTATGACTTATATTGATAAGGAATGTCTCAATGTTGGTATTCACTCGTTGAAACACAAGTATCTTGGAGTAGAGTCTCAGCGAAGGATGATAGTCTTGGCGATTGCTGATGGCTTCGGTGTAACTTAAGAGCTCGGTGAAACCTTTGGCGAAAGAAAAATGTCTTGGCGACTGTCGTTTGGTGCTTGGTATGATTTGGGAGTATTTAGAGTAACGTCTCAGTGATATGGATGTCTTGCCTAATGTTGAATGTTTCGGTATAACCTTAATGACTTGGTAAGTACTCTCAGCGAAGGACGATAGTCTTGGTGACTGCTAATGGCTTCAGTGTAACTTAATGTAGCTTGATGAAACCTCTTGGCGAGCGGTAAGTCTTGCCGATAGGAATGTTGACGTCGGTGTGACGTGTGAATAGCAGTATGAGTCTTGCCGATGAGGAAACTCTTGCCGACAGAAATGAAATGAATGTCAATGGATTCAGTATGACTTGTGGTGATTGCTACATCATCTCATCGACTGTTGGGACTTACCCAGATATCAACAATGAAGCCTTTGGGCATCGAGGAGACACTTCTTGTGTCTCACCGACATGTCAATACAGTGTGAAGTTGTTTGACCAAGTGAGACTATCCTATGTGGCTTGTGCTGGACCAATAGGAGAAGCCGAATGGGAATAGTTGGAAGACAATCGGTTGTGACAGTTCTGTGAGGAAGTTCGATAGAAAGGGAATGCCATGAATATAGTTTGCAGTTGCAAATGCTCAATGGTTGGATGGTTGGTTCGATCAACAGGTATGTGAACAGTTCAAATTGTATCGGAGTGAATTCTATTATGTGTAGACTATAACGTGATGGTTCCTGTACAAGATTGTTCATGGTGAATGCTACTATAAACAGACATCAGAAATATAAGTCTAAAACTTGTATGTAATTATTTGTTACTGTAATACAAAGTGACTTCTCTTGGTGTGGTGGGTTTTTCTCCCATAAGGGTTTTCCCACGTATATCTGGTGTTCATATGTGCTTGTGTAATTCTCTGTTTCTGATATTTATTTCAAAGTGCATCTTAATTGAACTGTAATTGAAAAATTAAAAGTGTATCTACATTCTTCCCTGAGGTATTGACGTTTAGGGGAGTTGTTTCCACATCTAGCTTTCCTTACAAGTAGTATCAGAGCCTAGCCAGTTGTGTTATCCTTGTGGGTATGTTGGGTTTTTTGTGTCAATTCTATTCAGTGGGAGTCTTGTAGAAGTTTGTCAATTTCTAATTATAGATTGAGATGGATAGCACATCAGGAAAGATTGAAATAGAGAAGTTCAATGGCAACAATTTTGAGTTGTGGAAACTCAAAATGGAGGATCTCTTGGTGGATCGTGATCTTTGGATTGTTGTGTCTGGAGTGAAACCTACAGGCATGAAGCAAGAGGATTGGGACCTAGCAGACAGAAATTCTAAGGGGCTAATAAGGCTCTATTTGGCAGACTCCATTCTTCTCAATGTGCATGAAGAGAAGATTGCATCTTCCTTGTGGAAGAGACTGGCATCTATTTATCAGGGGAAGTCTTTGGTGAATAAGTTGTTCCTGAGGAAGAAGCTGTACTCTTTGAGAATGTAGGAAGGATGATCTATAGCTGATCATTTGAATGCTTTTAGCATGCTGCTTGCTCAATTAACATCTATTGGTGTGAAGATTGAAGAAAATGATCACTGTATGCTATTATTGTGTTCTTTGCCAGACTCATGGGATCATCTAGTGATGGCTATTGGGAGTACAACATCCAGCTTCAAGATGGAAGATATTGTTGGTTCTTTGATGTCAGAAGAAATGAGAAGGAAATCTTTTGAGATGGAAAAGGAGGCCCTTGCTATTAGAGGAAGGTCAAAAGAGAAAGGCAAGAAGAAGGAAAAGAAGTCCAAATCGAAATAAGAAGGGAGATCAAAGTCTCCTAGCAAGAAGTCCAAGGTGAAGTGTTGGAACTGTGGGCAACTGGGTCATGTCCGAAAGGATTGTAAAGAGGAGAAGAAGAAGAAGGGCTCTTCCGATAATGAGTCTTCTCATAGTGATGGTGATGCCTTCATTGCAGCCTTGGCTACATAGGCATCAAATGATGTCTGGCTAATTGATTCTGGAGCATCTTTCCACATGACATCTCATAGAGAGTGGTTCACAAAGTATGAAGAATATGATGGTGGAAAGGTGTACTTGGTGAGTGATTCAACTTTGGAGATTGTTGGCTATGGAAGAGTCAGAATACAATTCCCTGATGGAAGAGTGAAGGGGATCAATGATATTATGCACATACCAGGTCTGGCTCAAAATTTGTTGTTTGTTAGTAAGCTGAATGATATTGGAGTACAAGTCACATTCTCTGGAAATGGCTACAAGATGACTAGAGGTTCAATGGTGTTGGCTACAGGTGCTCGAATTAGTAACTTGTACAAGTTGGATGCACAGGCTATTCAATGTAACAGTGTCTCTGTAAAGTCACTAAAAGCTGCTCATGGAGGCAAAGAGGGATATATCCCTAATTATGTAAACTCTATGGAAGTAAAACTTCTTGCAGAGAAGACTATGCTCTGGCATCATAGGCTAGGCCACATAGGACAGAAAGGTTTAAAAACTTTGAAGAACAAAAACCTGGTTGAGGGGCTTGAAGATTGTAATCTTGAATTTGAATTCTGTGAACACTGTATATATGGAAAGCAACACCGTGTTTCTTTTTATTCTAGTCCTCATAAATCTTCTGGTTTGCTAGATTATATCCATTCTGATGTATTTGGTCAAGTGGGTGTTCCTTATTTTTCCAAGTCAAGATACTATGTGTCATTCATTAATGATTATTCAAGAAGAGTATTTGTTTATTTTTTGAAAAGTAAATCAGAAGTGTTCAGTCGATTTAAGGAATTTAAGAACCTTGTTGAAAATTAGACTGGTAGAAAAATTAAATGCTGAAGGACTGATAATGGCGGTGAATTTTGTTTTGATGAATTCGAGAGGTATTGCAAAGACCATGGGATTAAAAGACATAAGACTACACCTTATACTCCACAGCAGAATGGAGTTGCAGAAAGGTTCAATAGGACAGTAATGGAGAGAGCACGAAGTATGCTCAATAGTGTTGGCTTGGAAAAGAAGTTCTAGGCTGAGGCTATATCTACTGTATATTACCTAATAAATCATTCTCCAAATTCTGCTCTTGTTGAGAAAACACCTTTGGAAGTGTGGTATGGTAAGAAGCCCTCTTTAAGACATATTCGTGTTTTTGGCTATGAGGCATATGCTCATGTGTCGGATGTGAAAAGATCTAAACTAGAGAACAAGGCTGTCAAATGTATTTTTATTGGCTATAGTGTTGTCATAAAAGGATACAAGCTTTGGAATCCTGATATAGAGAAGGTTGTATATAGCAGAAGTGTAATCTTTTGTGAGCTAAAACCTTCCACTTTGGATCTACAGTCAGAGACAAAGTCAGAAAACAATAAGGATGTAGCTGTAATTCCTCCTACACCTGAGAAGGAGGAATTGAAAATTCAAAATGTACTTGAAACTGAGGAGAGCTCAAGCAGTTCTGAAAGTTCTGAAGAAGAACCTCAGCCTCAGCAAGTGAGGAGGTCAACCCATGAAAGAAAACAACCAGATAGGTATGGGTTCTCTTTGATAGATTCTACTTGTGCCTATGCTTTGATTTCTAGCACTGATGAGCCTAGGACTGTGAAAGAGGCATTTAGAATGTCTGATTCAGACTCTTGGTTGGATGCCATGAATGAAGAAATGGCATCATTAGAGAAAAATAAAACTTGGAGTTTGGTGCCCTTGCCTAAAGGTAGAAAAGTTGTTGGCTGCAAATGGGTATTTAAAAAGATCTTGGTGCAGCAAGGTATATTCTGGGGATGGAGATAACTAGGGACAGGGCTAATAGAAAGCTTTGGCTCAGTCAGAGTAAGTATATCAAGACTATTCTAGAGAGATTTTGCATGAATGATTGCAAGTAGTTAGTTGTTCCAGTCTTGCAGGGAACGAAGCTATCTATTGAAGACTGTCCAAAATCTCCTACTGAGATGGAGGACATGACTAGTGTACCCTATGCTAGTGTTGTAGGTAGTCTTATGTACATGCATTGATCTGTACAAGGCTAGACATTGCCCAAGCAGTTGGAGTTCTTAGTCAGTTTATGGCTAATCCAAGAAGAACGCATTGGGATGCTGTAAAGAGAGTTTTCAGATATTTGAAGGGCACTTCAGATTTCGCTTTGTGCTACCATGGTAACTTGGTTGAATCATAGAGGACTCTCTATGTGGATTCTAATTGGGCAGGGGACATTGACAGCAGGAGGTCCACCAGTGGATACATTTTCATGTTAAATGGTGGCGTAGTGAGTTGGATGAGTAAGCGGTAGGTAGGGGACATTGATAGCAGGAGGTCCACCAGTGGATACAAGTTCATGTTAAATGGTGGCGTAGTGAGTTGGATGAGTAAGCGACATGTTGTAGTCACTTTTTCCACTACAGAGGCTGAATATATGGCAGCTACACATGCTTGTAAAGAAGCAGTTTGGTTGAAACATTTGTGTTCTAACATTGGTTTTGATGTAGGGAAAATAACTATTTTATGTGACAGTCAGAGTGCAATTTTTCTAGCAAATAATCCTACTTTCCATGCCAGGATGAAACATATAGATGTATAGTATCACTTTGTACGAGATATGGTGGAGGATGGAAAGGTCAGTTTGGAAAAGGTTGATACTCTGGAGAATGTTGCAGATGCATTGATGAAGCCAGTGAGCACAGACAAGTTCAGGTGGTGTGCCAATTCAATGGGCCTTAGTGCCCATGATTTTCAGTAAGTTTTATTGTGCTCTGGAGGTGCCTGTGTGATCTTCGTCAAGTGGGAGATTTTTGGAAATATATGCCTCAATCATCACAGGCTGTAACCTCTACTGTTGCAAAGTTGGTATGACAGCTATCATGTCTAGTCGACTAGCAGCTTTGATACATTGTGATTTGTACAGGTTGTTGTGACCTAGGTTCTGTCTCACCGAACGTTCCTATCACTGTGAAATTTTGTGTTCTCTATGATCTCTTACTACGTGGAGATCTCTGGCTGAAAGGCCATTCAATCGAGCATCGGGGAGAGTCTTGGATGTTCACTATGAGTTCCAGCGATAGCTGAAGTCTCGTCGACAACGTTTGTTGTTTGAAGTCTTCAGGGTAAGTCTTGGAGCTCAGTATTACTTATATCGATAAGGAATGTCTCACTGATGGTATTCACCCATTGAAACACAAGGATCTCAGAGTAGAGTCTCAGCAAAGGACGATAGTCTTGGCAACTGCTAATGGCTTTGGTGTAACTTAAGAGCTTAGTGAAACCTTTGGCGAAAGACGAATGTCTTGGCGACCGTTGTTTGGTGCTCAGTATGATTTGGGAGTATTCAGAGTAATGTCACAGTGATATGGATGTCTTGCCAAATGTTGAAAGTTTTGGTATAACCTTAATGATTTGATAAGTACTCTCAGCGAAGGATGATAGTCTTGGCGACTACTGATGGCTTCGATGTAACTTAATGTAGCTCGATGAAACCTCTTGGCGAGCAATAAGTCTTGCCGATAGGAATGTTGAGGTCGGTGTGACTTGTGAATAGCGGTATGAGTCTTGCCAATGAGGAAACTCTTTCCAACAGAAATGAAATGAATGTTAGTGGATTCGATATGACTTGTGGTGATCGATACATCATCTCATCGACTGTTGGGACTTACGTCGATATCAACAATGAAGCCTTTGAACATCGGGGAGACATTTCTTATGTCTCACTGACATGCCAATACAGTGTGAAGCTATTTGATCGAGTGAGACTATCCTACGTGGCTTGTGTTGGACCAATAGGAGAAGCCGAATGGGAATAGTTGGAAGACAATCGGTTGTGACATTTCTGTGAGGAAGTTCGACAGATAGGGAACGCCATGAATATAGTTTGTAGTTGCAGATGCTTGATGGTTGGATGGTTGGTTTGATCAACAGGTGTGTGAACAGTTCGAATTGTATCAGAGTGAATTCTATTATGTGTAGACTGTAACGTGATGGTTACTGTACAAGATTGTTCATGGTGAATGCTATTGTAAACAGACATCAGAAAGATAAGTCTAAAACTTGTATGTAATTATTTCTTATTGTAATACAAAGTGAATTCTCTTGGTGTGGTAGGTTTTTCTCCTGTAAGGGTTTTCCCACGTATATCTGGTGTTCATATGTGGTTGTCTAATTCTCTGTTTTGGATATTTATTTCAAAGTGCATCTTAATTGAACTGTAATTGAAAAAACTAAAAGTTTATCTGCATTCTTCCCTCAGGTATTGACATTTAGGAGAGTTGTTTCTGCATCTAGCTTTCCTTACAATTTTTAAAAAGTTGAAGAAGGAGAAGTAGTGGAAATAGGGAAAATGGATATGGAGAAATATCTAATCCTACAGAAATTTGTGGATGTATTTTCAAATGAACTACCTAGGTTACCTCCTAAAGGAGTGTTTGATTTCTCCATTGATATCCTCCCTGGGTTGAAACCTATATCAAAATAATCGTATAGGATGACCACAATTGAATTGATGGAACTGAAGGCACAATTAGAGGAATTGTTGTCTAAAGGATTAATAAGACCTAGTGTTTCACCCTAGGGAGAGCTAGTAATTTCTTTTAAGAAGATGGTACACTACACTTATGTATATACTATCATTTGATTAACAAAGCAATTGTAAAGAATAAGTATCCATTTCCTCGTATAGATGATATAATTGATTAGATGCAGGGTGTGGCTGTGGTTTCAAAAATTGATCTACGTTTTGGATATCACCAACTAAGAATCAAGGACAAAGATATTTTAAAGATAGCTTCCAGAACTAGATATGGACATTACGATTTCATAGCCTTACCTTTTGGACTGATGAATGCACCAGCGAAATTCATGAACCTAATGAACAATGCATTTAGAGACTGCTTGGATAGGTTTGTGTTGGTATTCTTGGACGAGATCTTAATCTACTCCAAGAATGAGAAAGAACATCACAAGCATTTGAATATGGTGTTCCAATGATTGAGAGAACATAAGTTGTATGGGAAACTCTCAGAGTGTACCTTTAACCAAAAAGAGGTATAATATTTGGGTCATGTAATCTTGAAAAATGGAATTGCAAGTGATCCTGCAAAGACTAAAGCGGTATTAGAATGGTTGGTACCCAAGAGTGTACCTGAAGTTAGAAGTTTTATGGGTTTGGCTAGGTGTGACCATAAGTTTGTAGAGAATTTTTTCAAGGATAGCATTTCCCATCACATGTTTGCAAAGGAAGGGTAAGAAGTTTGAGTGGCCAGAGAATTATCAAGAAGCATTTGATCTACTCAAAACAAAGTTAACCACAACTCCGATACTAAAGGTACCAAATTCGGATGGTAACTTTTTTGTTATTATGGATGTATTAGGAGAAGGATTGGGTGGAGTATTAATGCAGGAGGGGCAAGTCATTTCTTATGATTCAAGTAAGCTAAAGCCTTATGAACAAAATTATGCTTCACATGATTTAGATTTAGTAGTAGTTGTTGATGCACTACAAATATGGAGACAATCTATTGGGAAAACCTTTTGAACTCAAGACCGATCACCATGGTCTCAAATATTTATTTACTCAACCTAATCTTAATGCAAGGCAGAGAAGGTGGTTAGAACTAATATCAAACTATGATTTCAACAATAATTATATCAAGGGGAAATAGAATTAGGTTGCTTATGCTTTGAATCGTAGGAGGCATATCTCCTCAATGGAATCAATCCAAACTGACTTTAAGAGTCAAGTGTTGCAAGAATCCAAGGGTGGTGAGTTCTATGAACAAGTCAAGCAAGCACTCTCGAATGATCCTCAAGATAGAAGGTATGAAGGGTATCACCTTGAACTAAATGGATTTTTTAGATTTCAAGGGAGAATTCATGTACCTAACTCTGGTGAATTAAGGAACTTGGTATGGAAGGAAGTTCACATTGCACAATATAATTTAGGACATCCTCGTGTCACCAAAATTTTGGCTGATGTAAAGCCATTATATTTCTGGAAGGGTATGAAAGGGGACGTTGCAAGGTTTGTATCTAGTTTCTTGGAGTGCCAAAGAGTGAAGGTAGAGCATCATCACCCTGTAGGTATTTTGTATCCACATGAATTTCCATAAAAAAAGTGGCAAGTCATTAGCATAAAATTTGTGCAAGGACTAACTATGTCATGGAATAAGCACAATGCCATTCTGGTAGTAGTGGAAAAGCTCACTAAGGTAGTTCACTTTATACCAGGAAATATAACTAATGGAGCTCCTATAATAGCTCAGAAGTTTGTGCAAGAGATATTTAGATTACATGAGATTCCAAAAAATATTATATCTGATAGGGATGCTCATGTGACATCTAGATTTTGGAAAACCTTATTTGTTGCACTTGGAACAAAATTGAATATAAGTTCTACATATCATCCAAAAATGGATGGAAAAACTAAAAGGGTAAATCAAGTGATAGGGGGCCTAATAAGGATGTATTGCATGGATCAAAAATAAAAATGGGAAGATTACCTACCATTGGTTGAGTTTACATATAATAACTCTTATCATTCTATGACAAAGATGGATCCATTCAAAGCATTATATGGTAGGAAATGTTAGACACCTATAAGTTGGGATAATCTAGAAGATATGATAAGCCTTGGGCTAGAGATGTTATTCGAAATGGAGGAGAAATTTGGAACTATTAAGTAGACGTTAGTAGAAGCTAATGATAGGCAGAAAAGTTATGTTGATGCCAAGCGGGTACCCAAAAGTTTCTTAGTAGGAGAAAAGGTTTTGTTAATGTTCAAACCTCATAAGAGCTCTATCAAGTTTGGAAATTCATCCAAACTAGCTCCGCACTATGTAGGTCCTTTCAAGATTCTTGAATAGATCAACCCTGTAGCATATAGGATTGCTTTGCCACTAGCTCTTGCCAGGATGCATGATGTTTTTCATGTATCATATCTTAAGAAGTATACCCCAGGAGATAGACATGTTATTGATTGGAATGCTTTACAAATGCAGGATCTAGGGGTTGTAATAATCAAGAGCCTCTCAAGGTGCTCGAAACATGTAAGCTCCACTTACATAATAAAGAGGCTCTATAATGCAAAGTCCAATGGGACTAGTATGCAGAAGATTCTACCACTTGGGAAGATTATGTTGAGATGAAGCAAAAGTTTTTGCAAGTCTTGCAAGATTTTGAAAACTCTAGAAAACAATAATGTTTTGAAATGTGATGATTAGTGTTTGACGTTTAATGTTATGTTCATGTCAATACTTAATCAATCATCGGGGATGATGATTCACAAGGGGGGGAATATGTTACACCCCAAGCAATATTACCTATTTACTATTACCTTGTTTGGTTAAATTGATTGAATAAATGAATGTTTTTTATGGATCTCTACATGAATGTGTTCTATTAATCTTTATATGAATATGTTTAATGAAACTTGAACGAATGAATGATTGATGCTCTTTAATATTTTATAATGTTTCTAACTATGAAATGTATGATGCATATGATTATGTTGTGTTCAACTAACTATGGTTATGATGTGTCAAGTTGAGTGCAGGAACAAGTTTGATCCTCCAGAAAAGAGGGGAAGTATCACTCAAGAGAAGAACATGGCTTGGTAACCCTTAACGAGCCTAATTGAGCAATCACACACTCAAGTCCTAATTGGTCATAAAGAGTCAAGTTAATTTTGGGAAAGGTAAGTAATATTTTTTGTGAATGATGTAATTGAGAATTGTGATTAAGTCTAGATGTCCTGTGTTAGTCTTTCCATGTATGCTTATTGTGGTATTAATGAGATATATGCATAAAATGTATATATGTGTATATGTGTACATGTCTACAGTAGCCTCATACATGTGAGTGAGTACATACATGAGTATACATAGGTAGACATACCTACACATGCTCATGGATGGATCACCCATATGAATGGGGATACCGATTGCACTAAATTGACATATGTGTGTGTGTGTGTATGTGTGTGTGCATCCCATGTATGTAGGTCAATCGATGGGATTATATGTATAAGTATTTAATAAAGATAATAAAGTAGGATTACGTATATATGTATATGTGGTATATATATACATATATAAATGTACATATATGTATATGCATAATATTAATCTTTATTATATATTATATAAATATGTTTATTGATGTATTTGGTAAATCTTATGAAATACATATATATATATAATATGGAATGTATATATACATATATAATATATATAAATATATAATTTATATATTTGAATCGAAGTTATTAATATAAACCATAAAGTGCATAAAGTAGAGATGATTATTGTTGCTAGTAATAGGCATCAAAGCATATGATATAAGATGGGGCACAAGAAGCTTAAAGCGTAGCTTTAAGTGGTAGATATTCCATAGCATAAAGTTAACTTGACCAAGTCAAACATTAAATCATAAGCATGTAAGAAGTATTGCAACTGTGTTAAATGCTTAAGTAGGGAAGTGAATGCTATGTGAAGCAAGGAATAAGTTAGAAGGTCGTGCCTGTGAAGGTGGCGCTGAAGCATAGAGGTGGCACTATATTTAGTAGAGGTTGTAATGCAAAAGAAGCCTATGAATTTGAATAAGCCTATAAATAGTGTTTTAAACTAGTCAAGTGCAAACTTGTCATCATTTTAAAATGGAATTCAAATTAGGAAACATGTTATCTACTTGTTGTCCCAAATACTAAGTCGATTCAGCCATGAAACTGCCATGTGTTGCAAACCTGTGAGTGAGTCATTGCATCAGGAAGAAATGTGGCAAAGATACTTTCTTTTTTGTAGCCTTTAATTTCTCAAAAGTTAGTATAAATAGAGGTTCCCATTCTACCAAATTCTACACTTATCTTTTTGAATATCTTGATGTGGTTTTTGTAGTGAGTTTGAGAGCTTGTGAGTTAAGAGTTATTTTGGTATTTTGCATTTGTGGTTCTTGTGAGAATTTGTGAGGAAGTTACAAGAGGATAGTCAAGTGGAACTTGGAGAAGGTGTCAATCAATTTGAGGATTCATACTAAAGACACATAAAATTGACCTAGGCCTACAAACTTTATTTTTCTCCATATTTCTTCTCAACATAATTAAAATATTTAAATTATGTCCTCTAGTCCAAATTCAACTATTAATTAAATAATTCTCAATTATTTAATTAATTCATATCTTTTATTCCTCCTGACTATTTAAATAAATTACATTTATTTTATTTAAATAAGTCACTAATTTCTTATGTCTCTATAATTAAATAAATTCCTAAATTTATTTAATTATTATTTGCCCACTATTTCGTCCTGATTATTTAAATAAATAAAATTTATTTATTTATTTAATTGTCATTAATTCCTTATATCCTCTTATAATTAAATAAATTCCTATGGTTTCTTTAATTATTGTCCACCTTGATTCTCCTTCTAAAGTCATTTATTTAAATTCCCCACTATCTATTTTCACATCAAGTAAATAATTTATTATTTATTGTCACATGACCCCACCACTCTTGAATTAAATTAATTTTTAATTCAAGAGGTCAACTCAGCCTCTTAAATCAAATAATTTTAAATTATTATTTTATTTTCCATGAGTCTCTTTTTCCATGCCCAATATCCTCTTGTCACATGCATTCTTGACCTTTGATTTTAAAATCAAATCTCAGCCCTTCATTTCAAATTTTACCCTAATGTTGCCCTAACCCTAATTACTAGTTGTCACATTTAACTTCAACCCTTGATCTTGGGGTATTTCTCAACTTTCAATCTTGGCCATTCATCCAAAATTGACTTTTCTATAAAAGGGAAATGTCAACCTCATTTTGTCATCTCTTCATACTTCATGTTTGTAGACTTCTTCATACTTGCAATTTCTGAGTACACTTGCAACTTTGAGTACAATCCTTCAATATTTGCTTAGGTATTTGTCATAGGTCATAGTTGCTCCTTAAAATCTGAGGGAAAACATCATTTTATAGAAAATGGAGAAGGGAAATGAAGGCTAATCATGGAGGACATGAAGGCTGTTTGGTGAATTATTCCTTTCTTTCGTGCTATTTTCCTCCTTTGTGCTTCATTGTTTAGCTAGGGTTTCTTTTATATATTTTATTTCATGCTAACCTAGATTTTTACCTTAGTTACATTGGTGAACCTTTTCCTTTATGTTGGAAAGAGTTTAATCAATTGGAGCTCATACAGGCATTGCTAGTTTCTATACCTTTGTCGTTATGTTGGAAAGGATAATTTAGTTTGTCTAATATGTTGGGAAAAGAGTGTTTTTGAGTATGATGTAGTGTTTGTTTGAGATTGCTTGTTTCATGGTTATGCAATATGTTGTAGAACCTATCTTGTTGATTATGTCTTTATGTACCCTATCTATGGGACTTTATTTGAGTGCAATGTAGTTATACTATGTGTATATATCTTTGTTTTATGAAGGGAGTCTATGTTAGACATATGTAGCATTACACAAGATATTTTCTAAACACTTTAGTAGTATAGTCACATTATTATGGGATGATTATATGGGGGTTATTCTTGGGATTGGTTAGATCTGTGGGAAAGGGAGTAACCTAGATATAGAATATAATGGTTGTTATAAACCAAATCAAGCTAGGAAGGTGGGTGAATATGTGATGTCTACTCTAAGTTAAGGGTAATGGAAACTTTTTCCAAAGTAGTATAAGTAGCCGCATTTACACTGTTGGTTTCACTATGATTCGAGATTATGTACTAGGCATGGGATGTCCATACATGTAAGTTGTAACCATTGTATGTCAATCTAGAAATATATAGGACACAACACCAAGCTCATAATAGTCTATTGTTATGAGTTTACCAAACCAAGCTCTTCATCAAAGGGTAGGGCCATATTTCAATTAGGTAGATGTGCGGGGACCATAGTAAGTATGAGGTTGGTGGAAAAGCACTTGAGTGATGCTTCTCCTCTTTAGTTGGTAACCAAGATTTGAGAGGAATTTTCTAGACCATTGTACTTCTTGTTTTAAGTGTATTTTTTATCCATCTCTATTGAAATTGAAAACATGAACTATCATATGGAAATCATGTATCATCATTATTTGAATCAATGAAAGGAATTCTTTTGTATGCAATGGAAAAGTTTGAAATATGTTTCAAATGTGCATTTATTATTCAAAGGAAAAGAAATTTTTTATTGCTCATAAGAGTTAGATGCATAAACTATTTACTTGCGGGTAAAATATAGGAAAATTACTATGTAGAATAATGGGCATGTTACATACAAATTGGGGCCCAAAACAACAGTAGATGGACACTATGAGTAATCTACCATAACAACAAACATATAGAATGTAAATACCTCTAAGGAGATGCAACTTGAAACCATAACATGCCCATTGCAGAATTTTTTTTGAGTGTTAATAATCATAAACAAAGGAAAACCAATTCATCAACATTTCCCACAAGTCCCTCAACTTCTGTAATAGGCCTCAAAGATCACTCCAAACACAAAATAATACTTCTAAACTACCTAGACTTATAAATTTATCCCCAAATAGAAAACAACATTCATTTCCAAGCAATATAATCAGCTCAAACCATCTGTAGCAACACACAGGAGTGTTGATATACATAGGGGTGACTTAGGAAATAATTTATATTTAATTATTTAAGCTCCAAATTGCCTACCAACTGTTTGCAATATGTTCTATTAATGAGCTTCCTGAATCACCTTTTATGCTTTTCTTGTTGAACTTTTTTGAAGGAATATTTTAAAAAGCACTTTTAATTAAATAACCCATTTTTGGCTTCGGAAGACCTTTTTCTAAAATAATAAATAATTTGATGAGCAAGGTCCCCCTTTTATGTGTCCATAATTTAAAACTTTAAATTCTCTTTCCAACAAGTTATTGCACTAAGGTGCTTTTTAAATTATTTTAATAAAATTAAGCAACCTTAGTAAACTAATTAATTTAAACTCAATAATACACCTGAGTTATGAAAATTGTTGGCAAGCATCAAAATAAAAAATTAACCATACTAGAAAGATACCAATGATGATCAGTGAAAATTGATGCCAACCGAATGACTTACTATAAATAAACACTCTCTCCAAGAATCTTGAAGAACACACTAAAAGCTAAAATTCACTTTTTAAAGTGTCATAGGAGTCCTTAAGACCAACTTAGCTCTCATTGCCTACATCAAATATCCCTCTTGACAAGGTTGACGGTTAGCAAGAAACTAAAAGCTAACTACAATGTTGAAGTGACTGAAAATGGGAACATTAAAAGGTCTATGGCACAAAACTATAAGCTACCACAACAAGAATACAAACCAATAGATTATAGGATTTTCTATTGACTTTGAACCCATAGAACCAACCTCCCAATTTAATGCATTCTAAAGAAACATCAATTTTTGAAAAAAATAGTCTAAGCCTTCTTGTTGACTTTGAACCCATAGAGCCAACCCCCATTTTTAATGTATACTCAAGCAATGTTAAATTCTAGAGAAAAAAAAGGTGTTTTGTCTTCTTCCTTTCTTTCTCTTCCTACTAGAGGATTCAGTAGTCCACATTGTAGAGATGAAAACTCACCCAAGATGTGCAATTTGAGCGAAATGCCACTTTATTTCTCTTACCGATTTCTTACAATAGAAACACTATTTGTTGAATATTTGATTTGCTATGCTTGCAAATTCAAAGGAAGATGGAAGGTTTTTTGTGGAGGATTCTTGCACATGAATTTCCTTTACTATAATGTACAATATCCAAGTGTCCTTAAATATATACTCTACATGGATTGTATATCAACAACATGAGGCCTAATATTATCTTTCTAAAGAATTTTAATGCCTTAAGGTTTATTTTCTAAACTTCCTTAATGTGCATATGACTTGATGTTATTCTGTTTTCAACATCACATAGATTTTTGGGATTACATTGTAATTATTTTTCCATCATTTTGAAAACTCCTTTATTAGGTACACTCTTGACCTCACGCTTCAACCAATTTTTGGACATTAGTGTAGATCTTAAAACCTCTTAAATTTATTTCTCCAACTTCTACTACTCTACAAACCTCAACCACCACTTCATTTTTGTGCCTAAATAATAAGTTCATCAAAATGTAAGTGTTTGAAAGATCTATTCACTATTCCTACACAAAGAAAGACAAGGGACAATAAAAGCAATAGTCAAAAAAAGAAAGTTGGAAACATGATTTGCAATTCATTGAAATTTCATACAATATGATTTTTTTTGTATGGGTACAACACCTATAACTATAAATTTCATAACCAAATACTTACAATATGGGCTATTTCATACATTGAAAGGAAGCTTGTTCTAGAACTATAAATTAGAACATGACCATATTTGCTTTCCCATGCTTCTCCTTGTTTCACAAAGTCCATAAAAGCAAAATTTTTGATTCAAGTGCATTTTTAGGAACAACAAAGCTCCCTATGACTATACTCTACCCAAGCTAGACAAGGTGGATGTGTTAAGCATGCACCACATCTAAATCAAAAAATATCTATCATATCCACCTTTAATTACCATTCCAAGTTGAGATTAGTAGTTGCATTTATTCTTATCCTTTATTTTTTTATCTATCAATGCAAGGGTTGCATGCATCTCTTGCTCTACCTAGTCCATGGAAATGTAAAACACTGTGACATTACAACCAAAAATATGTGCAAGATGTTACTTGAGGCAATTGATGCTTCCACTAATCTTCAATCCACAATTGTTGTAAATGAAATTCCCTAGGTTCGATCTTGGTGTGTGATGTTTCCAAGCAGCGTCCCTTCTAAGAGTGGAGAAAATTCCACTTCCTAAATCCATTTTATGCTAATTGCAACCCTAGCATTTATATACTCAGAAAGATAAATTTTACTATTAGCATTTTAAATACAAAAAAATGTTTTACATTAAAAATCAAGCTTCATTAAAAGTGTTTGAAAGATCTATTCACTATTCCTACACAAAGAAAGACAAGGGACAACAAAAGTAATATTCAAAAAAAGAAAGTTGGAGACATTCAATTTACAATTCATTGGAATTTCATACAATATGAACTTTTTTGTTTGGGTACAACACCTATAACTATAAATGTCATAACCAAATACTTCCAATATGGACTATTCCATACATTGAAAAGAAGCTTATTCTAGAACTAGAAATTAGCACATGGCATATTTGCTTTCTCGTGCTTCTCCTTGTTTCACAAAGTCCATCAAAGAATTTTTTTTGATTCAAGTGTGTTTTAAGGAGCAACAAAGCCCTATGAATATACTCTACCCAAGCTAGACAAGGTGGATGTGTTAAGAATGCACCACATCTAAAGCACAAAATATCTATTATATCCACCTTTACTTCCCATGCCCAGTTGAGATTAATGGTTGCATTTATCCTCATCCTCTCTATTTTTTAATCTATCAATGGAAGGGTTGCGTGCATATCTTGTTATACCTAGTTTTTGACAATGGAACACACTTTGACATTACAACCAGTAATACGTGCAAGATGTTACTTGAGGCAATTGATTCTTCTAGTGATCTTTAGTCCACAATTGTAGCAAATGAAAGCCCCTAGGTTCAATCTTGGTGTGTGATGTTTCCAAGTAGCATCCCTTCTAAGAGTGGAGCAACTTCCACTTTCTAAATCTATTTTATGCTAACTGCAAACCTAACATTCATATAATTAGAAAGATACATTTTACTATTAGTATTTTAAATACAAAAAATGTTTTGCATTAAAAATCAAACTTCAAATCATAAACATAAACCCTACAATATGAACTAGTAAAAAAATATTTTCAACTAAAATATAAAATGGTTTGCATTTTCAACATAAATGAATATCATTAATAATTGAAACAAAATAAAAAAATTATACCATAATTTTATAAATCCCAACTAGTAAAAATTGACATTTTCATTCATGAATCATAAATAATAAACATAAAATCAAGGTAAAAACTTATGAAAAATGAGTTCAATGCTTTCAAACCATGCTTTTGCACCTAAATTTAATATATAGGTAAAATAAAAGATTCTTCAAATGCTTAGAAAACAAGAAAAAAAACTAACATGGAACTTTCAAAACTACAAAATTTCAATCCCCAAAAAGACTTCAAACTCATTCAAATCACTCAAAAAAAATCCAAATGATGAGAGGAAATTGAATGGATCAGATTTGCATGGAAAGGAAGAAAATTCATGATTTTAACACATTTTCCCACATATACATGTTCAGATGTGAGGATACTATATATGGTAACTCCATCTAACATACTTGCTAATTACTCTCCTAAACATTTCCACAAGTTTGTTGGTGAGTAATTTTCTCAACATGACAACACCTGAGCGACATGAGCATTCAACAACTTTTTATTGTATGGTACATAGTATCATGCAAAAAATAAAAGTACAAAGAGTATCACAATGCACATTGCACACCTCATACTTCATGGTTGGTGTTATGTTCTAGTTGCATCTTTAGAAGAAGCACTTACGGATCCACATTGGAACATCAAGCCTCTATCTTATGGTCCCTACATATGACACATGGTAGAAAAAAACACTTTCACCTTTATCTACTAACCTTCTTGCACTTTCATCTTGTATTTCAACATATAATTGATGTCATATTTTCCATACTTTCTTAAGCCAACAATGGCTAAGCATCCCTCATTTATGAATCTTGGACATTTGCACTTAATGCTATAAATCATTTCATAGAATACAACAAATCCACACCGATAATGGCACAAAATTTTTGTTCAGAGTGGTAAAACCAAGATTGTACACTAGTACAAGCTTTATTGGCACCAAGTTCAATCTCTATTGCTAACTAAAGATGTGATGTGGACATCATTTCTAAAGGAGGGCAAATGATTGTGTGCCAAATGTCATCTCACCTTGGAAATTCTAGTAGCAACAAGCAACCTAGCACTATTCCCCATGGCACTAATGTACCTTGACAATACACTATGTTGTCATGCCATATTCTAAGGAATTCCAATTGAATGCAAACATCTCAGCATGCATGTGCTACGTCAAATAATGCTCTATCCAATTCTAGTTTGATTGTCTCAATCCGAGTTGGAAAGTATTACCAAATTCCTTTTCATAAATCAACCTTTGCATCACATTAAACCATCTCATAAGACATTTCCAAGGCTCTCATCACATCAAAGCAATCATCTACATGGGAGACAAACCATCACACAAGTAGGAAAGTGAAGCATCAACTACAATAGAATCTAAAGTGTTATTGAACTACACTTTGCAATCATGTTTCTTGTAATTATATCTAAATTTTGTGGCCTACCCCCAAGGGATAAAGGAAGAGTGTCATCATTATTCTAGTTAGCAAAAAAATTATTAAGTATTTCCCATTAGTTCTCTAATTGTAAGGATTTTGTTGCTAGTCTTTTGGTTTTCTTCTTCTCTCACTCTTACATACATGTATTATACCACACCAATTCATTCTCACTAAATAGAAGAGCATTAATCTAAAAAAACCTTGCGCATATAATCTATAATACCTTTTTGTGCTTTCTCTTGCATATTTATTATATCATAGTAATTTACTAGCTAAATTATTAGGTTGTCTTCCATGCCATCATCCTCATAATGAGCACACAGTTATACTGCGAGGGGGGATCAGTATAACAACAATTTTTAACTTTTTAAAACTTAATCAACCACAATAGTAATACTTCAAAACTTAATCATCCATAGCAATAACACACATACAAGATCTAGCAATTAAGAACACAAGAAAAACACAAAATTCACGTGGAAACCCTTGTGGGAGAAAATCACAAAAAGTATTGCTTACATATAGATCTTGAACACACCAACCTACTTCTCTTACAAATCTTCTTTTGCAGGAACCAACCCAATAGAAGACACCAATCCCCACAACTAAGCACCAACTCAGCAAGAGACACCAATCTCTTCTAATGAGAGGCACCAACCTCTAGATCTCCTTGGTTAGAAAGCACCAACCTCCAAATGATAAATATGATAATTATTCAAAATTTCTTAGACCTCTAATTCACCTCATAAATCTGCTCATTGTTGTACCCCAAATTAATTTTTTTGCTACACTTAGGAAATTTGAAGAAATGGTCAAAAGTCTTGTTAAAATTGTCAAAAAAGGTCAAAATTGGGAATTCAAGCATGTCTTGCATGAGAGTGGAAAACTCAAAATTTTCAAAATTTGACGATCTAGGTCTACTCAGAGCGACCTAGTCTACAAAACCCAGATCTTAGTTTTTTGACCCTATATTTTAGGTAAATTTTTATTTTTAGAAACTTTCTAAAAATAGAACTTTTTTAGGTTTCTTTTGAAATGGATGTTGGCAAAATTGTCTAAAAATAGAAAGTTTGGCTTCTAGGGTTCAAAATGATTTTGATTGGTTGAAAATACTTCCTCATCAGGCTGGTCTAGTTATAATTGTCAAAAGATCAGTTTTTCCCTAGTGGGTCTATTCTACTTTTTCAGGAGGTCCAAGGTCATTAATGGAGGTTAGTCAACTGCCAGGTGTTAGATTCAGAGTCATAGGCACTGCTCAAATCAAGAAGTTGCAACAGATGATTGAGGGATGAAGAATGGAGAATGAAAGTTGAATCATGAAAATTGCAAAATTTTGGCTAACTCTGGAAAGTCTAGGTGCCCCTACCCAGTCTAGGTGCCTTAGAAAAAATTTCATCTCCAATATTTGAAGCAATGGAAAGCATGAAGAACGAGAGAAAAAGTTGAAATTTGCAAAATAAAAACTAAAATTGCCAAGCATGGGCGCCCTAGGGGGAGATACGCACCCAGTCTTTCAAGAGGTCAAATGATGGAATTAGGGTTTTCTCATCCCAAAAAATGTTGCTCAGAATATTCTCATCTCCACAACGAATCCATCAACACAATCATTTGATCAGTTAGTCAACCAGAATCTCAGATCAAATGGAGAAGTCTTGGCAAATGGCAGAATACAAATCATGAAAATCAAGAAAATATTATGTCTAAGAAGTCTGGACACCCCAGGTAGCCAGGGGTGCCTAGGGTTTTGAGCCACCTAATTAAGTGATTGCAGTTTTCTAGATCAGTCAATCTCTTCAAAATTCTACCATCTTTCCAACATATTTCTCAATAGATTCATTAGATCATTCAACCACCTATAGTTTCAAATCGAATGGATGACAAAACATGAAGGTCAAGTTTGAAGGTTGAAAAAGAGCCAAAAATGGCTAAGGCTAGAGATCATGGGAACCCCAGGAGAAGATATGCACTGAAGCTTTTGGGTCATCAAATGAATGAATTTGCAATTGCAGCCTCTAGTATATTCTCTTTAGTTTTGAAGCAGCTCTCCAACACAATCATCAGTAAGCTCATCAAAGTTGGTAGCCACCAGGTATCAAAGATGGAGAGAAGGGATAAAATTGTGCAAGATGAAAATCTCAAGAAAATTCTAAGTCTGGAAAATTTGGGCGCCCCAAGTAGCCAAGGGCACCCAAGCTTTTGAGGCCCTAAAATCAATTTAAAGAAAATATCACTCCCAAGAGACTCCCTTCAGAATTCATCGGGCTATCCAACGAGTCCAACCATTTGTTCATTAGATGCCCTAATCATCCAGAAATGAGAATTCATCAAAAGATCAAGGAAAAAAAGAAAAAGTTGAAGAAAGCAAAAATGGCTAACACTAGTAAGTTTGGGCACCCTAGGTAGCCAGGGGCACCCATGATTTTGAAGGTCAAAAATATATTTTTTATCCAAAGTAACCTCTAGGATGATCTAGTTAGATTCACTCAAGCTCCGCAATGGATTAGTCGGCTAGCTCACAACATCAACTTAACATCTGGGATTCAAAGTCAAACTGAGGTCAAAATCAAGCTAAATTTAGAAAAATTCAAAAATGGCTAAGTCCTTGAAGGGCAGCGTCCAAATTTTCATGCCTTTGAGAAAATTTTCAAAATTTCATCTTTCAAAAAAAAGAAAAAAGGTGCCCAAGTTCAATGCACCTAATTTAGGGTTTCACAGCTCTAAATTTAGGAAACAAAGCAATTCTCAACCTAAAAAACATATTTAAGGCAGCTTTGTACATTCATTCTTCATAATTTTTTGTAGGTGACTTCAAGGAAAGAGAGGAGAAACCAAGGATTTCCCCTATTTTAAGATTTGAAGGCTAAAATTTGTTGATTTTTTAGAGCTCTTAATATTTTCCAAGTCAACTCACAAAGAGGCTCCTTTTTCTATGCTTTATTTTTCCAGGGCAACAATTTTCAAAAGGAGGGGGTTAATATTTTCAAATTTTAGCAATCTGGGTCAGCTTGGTTCATGATTCTGAATTTTTTTGAATTTTTTTATATTTTTCAAGAACTTGATTTTTGTATGCATGTCCAAGAAAACTTAAAAAAATTCAACATTTGATAATTTGGGTCCATATCAAATGTGATTTTGCACAAAACCCAACTCTCATCTTTTTTGTCAAAAAATTTCAAAAATTAGGGTTTCATTTATTCAACCAACAATCTTCAAAAACAAAGGATCTGGGTCTTTTTGCAACAAAATTCACTACAAAACCCATATCTTAGATTGTTTTGAAAAATTTGCCCATTTGAAGAAAAAAATCAGCAAGCTAAATTTAGGGTTTGTGTAGAACTTGTCCAAACATAGTCAAGTTTACATAGAATCTTCAAGTTTTTCAGTATGGAGTACTCTCCCGTCGAATTCAAGACCAAATCAGTGAATCATGCAAACTTAGGTGTGTACCTCCTTGTAAACTTGTCTCTCCTTCATGAAATTAGTGCAAATCAACAATGTTGAAAATGGAGAATATGTCTATCCCTTCTGGAAGCTTAATCTCATACAAGAATTTCCTCAAAAATTTGCATAGGCCTATTTTCTTCCATTTTAACTTATTGTATATTCCCTATGGGAACCTCTCCTTCCTCAAATGTGCCAAAAATAAGTCACCTACTTGGAACTCTTGTTCCCTTTTGTGCATATTACCATACTCCTTATACTTCATGGAACTCTTCGCCAAATTTTCCTTCGCCTCCTTGTGTAACTATGGATATATTCAGAAAAATATTTTTGTAGTGCACTCTTCTTGTTCAAATATGCACTATCCCTCAGCTCATCAACACCTCTTGGGTTGTACCCATAAACTATCTATAATAGGCTCCTTCCTATACTCTTGTTCATTAAATTGTTGTAAGAAAATTTAGCTAGTGCCAAGATAAGATCTCGTTGATGTGGTTTGTCTCCCACCAAACATCTTAAATAAGTTTCCCAAAATTCTGTTCACAACTTTTGTCTATCTATCCATCTAGGAATGATAGGCTAGGTTGAATCCTAACTCTATGCCCATCTTCTTCCATAGTGTACACAATAAATGGCTAAAAAATCTAGTGTCCCTATATTAGAAATGCTTCTAGGCAATCCATGAAACCTAACAACCTCCTTGAAAAACATTCTAACTATGTGGGATGCATCAATCATCTTCTATCATGGTATAAAATTAACCATATTAGAAAATTTATCCATTACAATAAAAATTGAGTCATTACCTCTTTGTGTCCAAGGCAATCCCAAAAAAAAATCCATACATATGTGCTCCCATTACCTCTCTAGTATAGGAAATGACTGATATAGTCCCATGTTTTGTCTTTCTCCCTTAGCATGCTAGCAAACTTTGTAACCTTGTACCGGCCTTTTCATATCTGCACTCATACCAAGCCACAAATATCCATCACTTAGTTGTTCCAATGTCTTTTCCAATCCAAAATGCACTCTCAAGCCTCTACTATGTTTTCCTCTTATGAAGTTCTCTCTTATTGAACCCCTCGGGATGAACAACTTACACCCCCTAAACAGTAAACCATCCTAAATGAAATATTACTGCAACCATGTAGTCCTATCTTTTTCTACTAGACTTTTACTAGTTTTCCATGCTTCCTTGAAATTAGGGTCTTCTAGATAAACCTCCTTCATTGCATCAAAGCAACAACATTGAGACTTAACTCATTCTTTAGTAAACATCTTCTACTAGGTACATTTTCTACCCTATTAGACTTACCACTCTTGTGTTTCAAAATAAAAGAGTAGATTTGCAAGAATTCCACTCATTTCATATGCCTCTGGTTTAACTTACCTTGACTCTTGGTGTATCATAAGGCATGGTGTTTTGTGTACAACACAAATTCCTTGACTCTTGGCTCCATCTTTGACCCTTCCTCAAATACTACAAAACCTAGATATACTACTTCTTTTCGCATAAAACTTCATTTCTTCAAATTCACAAGCAACGTCTCTTCATTCAATCTCTACAATATTTTCCTAATATTCTTTTAGTGATCCTCCTTTGTTTTACTAAACACTAGGATATCATCCAAATAAACAATAAAAAATTTGCTAAGGAAATGAATAAATACCTCATTCATTAGTCTCATCAAAGTGTTAAGTACATTTTTCAACCCACATGGTATCACTAGCCACTCATATAATCCATCCTTGGTCTTAAATGTTGTCTTCCATTTTTTTGACTGTAGGAATTAGGTAGCATGACCCCCTATAAACTATAGTGTGCCTGGTAAAATTTTTAACGTGACCGGTGGTGCTAGCACGACATACCCTTTGGTACCACGGGGGGGTGGGGGAGACTAGACCTCGTGACCAACCTCTTGCAATAGGAAATGTTTAGCCAACCGAGCTAGGGCCCCCGCCCAAAAATGTTGTCTTCCATTCATCACCCTCTCTAATTCTAATTTTGGTGACTCCTGCTCTTCAAGTCAATCTTAGTGAAGTATTTTACTCCACTCAAACTATCCATCAATTCCTCCATTAGTGGTAATGGAAACCTATACTTAATGGTGATTTTGTTTATATCCCTTGAATCAATGCATATTCTCCACTCTCCATCCTTCTTGGGTGCCAATACAGCATGTAAAAGCACACAAACTAAGTCTTTCTCTATTAAATCCCTTATCCAACAACTATTACACTTGTCTATTCACCTCTTCATTCTCCATGGGTGTCATTTTTTATGGTGCCTTCTTCAATAGGCTAGCGCTCAATATCGAATCTTTGTAGTGCCTCATTCTTCTCACTGAAAGTAACCCATCAGGAAAGTCCATCAATATCTCTATGAACTTATCCAAAATTTCTTGTAATTTCATGGAAACCTCTTCCCTTCTCTCTATTGCTCTATCCTATACATGTTTAGATAGGAAGGAAAAACATACCTTCTCCCTTTTGATATCCTTCAGGAACTGCTTTCCAATCACTAGATAAACTCTATTGGTTTTCTCAACCTCCTCACCCTTATCCTTCAAGTTATTTAACATAGATTCCCTCTCATCCTTTATCTTATAACAATTATTCTTGCCATCTTGTGTAATGTCCCTAACTTTTGAGTAGTCACCAACCATTAAGTTAATTTAATTAATTAATATTGGGGATTTTTATATTTAATTGATTAATTAGTGTTAAAGTGACTTTATTAATTAAATGTGCTCAGCTATCAAATAAAGTGACTTTAGATTATTAAAAAAATTATAAGTGGGGAAGTATAAAAGGAAAAGGACAGAGGGATTAATTATCTTGGTAACATTGATTATTAGGCACAAAAATTGAGAGTGCAACTTTTAGAAACCACAAGGATGAGAACCCTTAAGTCTATGGATTGGACAAAAACCCAATTTCATTTGCAGGAAGATTCACTTCAGAATTCCAATTAAGTTACAATGATTATTGAAATTTGTGAAGTCTTTGCAAAGACAAATTTTAATAGATTAGAAGAGTATGCAAAAATAACAGAGACAAATTTGAATGGAGTTTCATTGGTCAATATTTTATCAACATTAGGTCAGACACCATTCAGTAAGTGAAATAGTTGATGAATATTATCTATAAAATCTCCTCTTGGTTTTTGCAAGTTATTTTAAAATGATTTTCATAGTTTGACATATGTAAACATTTTGTCAAACAAATACATGACAATATCTAAACTAATTACAATTTAACCAAATATGCATTTCTAGGTTGTTACATTCAACAATCAAAGGTTCCATCCTCATTCAAATGAAATATGTATGAGATGCAAAATATGGAAATAATACAAGCTACAACCAGTACTAAACTCAAATTGTGCAACTAAAATGAGCAAGGTCACATTCAATAATATTTTTGACTTGGATAATATTGTTGTTTATGATAGACATGTACAAATTTGCATCCCTTTACAATAGCTTTCTAAGCAGAGATAACCAACGATAAATACCTAGAACTGGAAGTTGACTTCACATTAAATGCCTCATACAATTGCATTCCTTAGTAGAAGCCTCATCTATCCTTCAAAAAGATCTATGTTGCACCCCTTTTGCTAGGCAATACCCTTGTGTAATGCAATAGTTGTCTAGGAATAACCACGACCCAAGGAAAGAGGAAGGCATTTGAAATAGGAAATCTATTACTTTTGGAAATTGTACCTAGCCACTGTTGTACACCCAGAAACCCTCATTTCTTCTCACAAAAAATATTAGCAATGATGATATAATGAAATTTGTACCCTTATTCACACTTACAACTTCAAAAAATATAGGCGACTACCTTGGAAATGATATTTTAGATGGGTAGGGATGTATGCAATAATAAACCTCTTTAAAACCAATGCCTAGTTTAATATATGAGACCCATTACACTCGCCCAAACTAAAATAGTGAGTCCACAATATGCACACAACAATATACCTCATCAACCCTCACACCCAAACTAATATATTTTTAGTATATTCACCAATAATTTAAAAGCCTCTATTTCAATCGACCAACAATAGGATTGAACAAACATAAACCAATCGACATAAATGAAACCCTCAAGACTCCAAACTAAGCAAAGATATTAATCGGTAACCCTTAAATTTGTCTCCATAGGAGACTCACAAATTTTCCAATATCGAGCTATGTGAAATGCCTATGCGTTCTCTCCAATATGATTAGATAGGGTGGATTAGTCTCACCACTTAAACCAATTTCCCTAGGTTTTATGTTCCCTAAAGCCAAGAAATTTGAAAAACTCCTCAAAATATCAATCGTAGAAAATAAGCAAGCATAATGAAAATGAGCTCAATTTCCACTTTATATATGACTTGTACTTTTCTTTCTCATAAAATAAAATAAAGTGCCCTTATAAAGTTCCCTTTTAAATATTTCCCTAAAGTCACTTTATAACACCTTTTAATTTAATTATTTAACATTACCTTATAAATGTACTTTTTCCTACTATAAAACATTAAATAATTAAATAAACCAATTCCCTTAACCTGACTATAGCCTACGAGAATTAAATAGGCTAATAATTCCACCTAGAGTGATCATTGAGAAGGGGAAATTACAGTTCTCCCTTCTCAAGATTGCTTTCCCTCAAGCAATTGTAAATTAGGGTGTTGCAAAATTTTCTCTCCTTCCCACGTAGCATCCTCCATGAGTAAGTCTCTCCACATGATCAAATATTCTTTAATCACTTTGCTCCTTAATCTCCTCTCCTTGACATCAAGAATCTCATTAGGAACCAATACCAACTGCCCCTCCTCATCCAATGGAGGTAACTTTTTTGGCGAAGTAACCTACTACCCTAGTGCCTTCTTGAGGTATGACACATGAAACGCATTATGGATCTTACTTTTCTTGGGAAACTCAGTCTCATAGGCTACTTCCCCCACACACCTAATTATTCTATAAGGACCATAGAAACATGGTTTCAAATTTTGTGCACTACTATTTTTTAGTGAAGACTGTCTATAGGGTTCCAACCTCAAGAAGAACAAGTCTCCTACCTCAAAATTGTGCTCAACCCTATGCCTGTTTGCATAAGTCTTCTGTTGATTTTGAGTCACCTATAAATTATCCTTAAGAGCCTTAAGAATATCTTGGCTCTCCTATATCCAATCCTTGGATTTGGGAGCCTTGTTATCCCTAAATGACAAATCCATAAATGAAGGAGCATCATATCCATACAATGCTCAAAATGGTGTCATGCCAATGTACATATGGTAAGTGATATTGTAAAAATTCTTTCCTAGATATAACCACTTAATCCATGCCTTTTTCTAACCTAACACATAGTTACACAAGTACCCCTCAACCCATTTATTCACTATCTTTGTCTAACCATCCATCTGAGGGTGGTAACTAGTATTGGGGGTCAACTATGTGCCGACAATTTTGAACAAATCCTACCAAAATTCACTAAGAAACCTATTGTCCTGGTCATTGACAATGTACCTAGGAAACCCATGGAGTCTAAACACCTCCCTAAAAAATAGCGCTGCCACCTATGGTGCCCTGTACTCTGATGAGATTGTGAAGAAGTGAGTGAATTTAGTCAACCAATCTATCACTACATAATTGTAATCCCTATCATGAACCTTAGGTAGACCTATGATGAAATCCAAACACACTCTCCCACTTCTATTTAGGAATGAGCAATGTCTGTAGTAACCTTGTCGGATGATTGTTCTCTAACTTGTTCTGCTGAAAAGCTATGCATTCCTTCACATGTCACAACACATCACCCTTGAGGCCTTTCCAAGAGAACCTATCCCTAATCTTTTTTTATTTTTTGAAGTATCCAGGATGTTGCCAAAAGCACATCATGAGTAGCCCTCAAAATCTTCTCCTTCAGTTTTGACTCGGGGACTAACTATATCTTGTCCTTGTAGTAGATAATGTCATCTATGACCTTGTACCTATCATCCTGAATATGACCATCCATCAATTCACAGGAAAACTTATTCTTAGAATATTCCACTAGAATATAGGACTTCCAATCAACTGAAATCTCTATAAGGGAACACACAATTGGTTTCCTAGAAAGGGCACCAACAACTCTATTTTTCTTTCCCTTAACATACTCGATGTCAAATTTGTAGGCTTGTATCTTTCTAACCCACTTTTGTGTCTCTTATTTATATCCTTCCATTCCAAGAAATACCTCAAGTTGTTGTGGTTGGTCCTAACTACAAATCTCCCACCTTTCAGATATTGTCTAAACTTCGCCAAGGCATGCATAATGGCGAGCATCTCCTTGTCATAGATGGAATATAATCTATTTGTTACCTAAGATTTTGACTCTCAACTTCTATCAGATGTCTATTCTACATCAATACAACTCCTATACCCTCACCTAAAGCACCACACTCATGTACAAAGCCTGAGTTAAATTAGGAAGTACCAAAACTAGACATGTGTTGATCACCTCCTTGATCCTATCAAATGGACTTTGAGCCTCCTTCGTCCACCTAAATGCCTCATTCTTTGTGAGAACTGTCAAGGGTGTACCCAATTGTGAAAACCCCTTAACAAAGAACTTGTAGTAACTGCACAACCCAAAGAATCCACACAACTTTGTAAGGGTCTTAGGTGGTGGCTAATCCAAAATTGCCTAAATCTTCTCTAGATGCACTTGCACACCCTGCACACTAATCACATGGACCAAATATAAAATATTTGTAATTCCAAACTCGTATTTAGATGCCTTAGCATATAGAGATTATTTTCCCATAATACTCAACAACTTGTATAACTGTCTCAAGTGATCATCCTGTGTTTTTCTATAAATAAGGAGATCATCATAGAACACTAATGGATACTTACACAACTTCTTGTTGAAGATGTGGTTCATACATGACTGGAAGGTAGTAGGTGTGTTGGTAAAGTTGAAGGACATGACCAAGAACTCATAGTGCCCATAATGGAAATTGAACATTGTCTTATGTATATCCTACTATGTAACCTTAATTTGGTGATATCTTGATTGAAGATCAATATTTGAAAAGTAGGCTGCCCCATGAAATTCATCTAATAGATCACTGATCTTGAGGATAGGATATATGTTTTTATTCATTTTCCTATTCAAATCCTGGTAATCTATACACATTTGCAAGAATACCTCTCTTAGCCACCAACTTTTTCTTTGCGGTAATAACTCTCTTAGCCACCAATGTCGAGTCTATGAAATTGTGGGTTTCCCCACTATCAATCAAAACTATGACTCAATTCTCCTACAATACTCCCCTAACTCTAAAAGAGTTAAATCTAGGAGTACCTGATAGAGTGGTAGTAGCTCCACTCTTAACCTCCTCATGTGGTTTCTCATCATCTAAACTACTATGTTCATTGCCTTGAACCTATTCTTCCTCTTCACCATCACTATCAGAAAGTACCTCATTATAATGCACCTTACCCTTACCTATGCATTTGTGTCCAAGCTCCCATGACTCCTTATAGCTAAAACATAGCTTCTTCCTCCTCAACTCTCTTTGAGCCTCATTATTCCAACTTTTCTTTCCTAGGCTACCCCTTATGGAAGGATTTCTTGTCTTTTTTTTTCTAAGTAATGAAAGGTTTAGATGTGAATTTACTCCTTGTGATAGAATTATCCACATCACATACCCTAATGGTCACATCCTATAATGACCCTAATTTGAAGGCCTTAATACAACCACACAAAGGCTCGAATAATCCCTCAATAAAAAGAATTATAAACCTGTACTCTGACACATCCATGACCATGACTGAGAGCCTCTGAAACTATAAAATCTAGGAATCCACTGTCCCAACCTACTTAAGCTATGTCAGCTCCCTGAAATTTAACTTTGGATCTTTCTTGTCAAATTTTTCAATCAACTTCTATTTGAAGTCCAAGTATGAGGTAATACTAGCATTTCCCAAAGTGACCAACCCATGGGACCACCACTCATGGGCCTCTCCATTCAAATGTAATGTCACATTTTTGATGGCCTTTGTCTCCAACATAGGATTGAGTTGGAAATATGTATCTAGCTTTTGAATCCCTATTTTACCAATGCATTTGTTAGAGCCATAAAAAGAAGGAATAAACAACTTTCCCACTTTTTGTTGGAGATCCAATTCTAAGGCCTCTATTGTGATCCCTTGGCTTATTCTTGTACTTAATGATGCAAAAATCATGTAAAGACATGGCTGCATGAAATTCATCACCAAAAGCTTGATACTTCCTCAAATAATCAATGAACCCTTCACCTTGTCCTTGCTATCCCTGATTTCTAACCTATTGTCCTCCCAAGAATTAAGGTAAAAGTGGTCTAGGAGTCACTCTACTAGCTGCCCTAGTGTGAATCTATGCTAGAATGTGAGTGTTGCAGCCTTTACCATTATTCCCATTGTTTCCATTATCACCATTATGATTGTTAGTCCCTCTTGTACCATTATTACCCACATTGTTATGATTTATCATAAACTAGTTAAGGAGTTCAACCAACTATTGTTGACCCCTTGCAAAGTCATTCAATATATACATTGTGCTTCCCTCATGCAGTTCATCCCTGTCACCCATGTTTTCCTCTTTTTTGACTCTAAGTTAAAGGGGTTATTAGATACCCTCTCTCTCTCCCCTCTACTCTATTTTATATAAATCCTCATCCTCTGGATTCATAAATGATCATGCAACTAAAAGAACTCAATACTACTTGTTGCCTCTATTTCACCTACAGTTAAATTAGGCGAGATAATCAAATGTTAGATCTTCAGAGGCTAGTGGGACATTCACACAAGGGCAAAGACTCTACACCTATTGCTAGGTCATGGGGAACTTAGTGGGAGAAGCCACCCTAGGAAGATTCGGTGTGAAAATCATCCAAGGAGAAAGTCAGCAAGACTCTCCTACTGTCTGGCCGACTGACTGTTTGATTTATTCCATCTAGAGCAGGTCGCTGAGACCTAGTTTCTATCATGCCGAACGAGCCTGCAGAGCCTATCGCTATAACGGAGATGGTTCGGTATGACCTCTTACCACGTGGATTTCCTTGGCTGATAGGCCATTCAATCGTCATTCGCCAAGACTCTTGGAAACCACGGGCTTCAGGGAGACCTACAATGCTCGGTGAGAAGTCCCAGCAAAGGTTCAATGTCTCACTGATGTGTGAAGAGTCTTGGAGTGAGAGATGCTTCCGAAAAAAGTGAGGGGATTCGCTAGGAGGTCTTGGTGAGGACGAAAGTCTCACCGAAAGGAAAGGATGGACCTCGATGCAGTTGTCTTTGGTAGGATTCCCGCCGACACAAAAGAACGTCGGTGTAACTAAGGGACTTTGTCAGAATGTCCTGCCAACATCAAATGTCTTGCCAAAGGGTGAGAAGAGCTTAGACAAAATGAGGGCGGGGTCGGCAGGATGTCTTGCCGACTGAGCAAGCTCTCCCTGAGCTCAAGTGAACTTTTGGTGGAGTGGGGAGACTTTGAGATAGAAGCAATAGGGAGGTCCCTCTGACATTGATATGTCTCGCCGATACACAGGATGAAAGGGAACATCTCAGTGGAGTAAAATGCTTTCGGGGGTGACACCAATAGGCTCTTGCCGATACTCAGATGGGTCCTCACCAAGACAAAATCAATTCGGCAAGAATCTTGTCGAAAACACAACGGTAGCTCTTTGGGCAGACAAAAGGGAATTCAGCAGGTGGTCTTAGAGACCCGTTAATGTCTCATCAACAAGGAGGCTTTCGGTGTATCTTTCCAAGTCAGAGAGAAGTCTCCTCGACTGGGTGATCTCTTGGAGAAAGGAAAGCGGAGCTCGGTAAGGTAAAATGCATTTGGGGAGACGTTGATGACCTCTTGCTGATAGATGAAGTGAGGCCTCGCTGAGATAGGTGTCATCGGCACAACCTCATGCTGACCAGAGAGGGTCTCCCCGACCAAGGGGTCTTGAAGGCTGAAGCAAACAAGTTGGGGTCCCACCAACAAAACATCTAGTATCGCTAAGAGTTGGGGCTTTCGCCATGGGGTCCTGGCAACTGTCTGGAGTCTCACTGAAGGTTATATACTTCAGCATAGTCTTGTGAGTTCGATAAGAGGTCTCCCCAACTCGGCAGAGAGTGAAGAGGTGCTCGATATGAAGTCTGGCCGACAGACCAATGTCTCACTGAAAGCCAAAGGAGCTCGAGCCCGGAGGAGAAGAGTAAGCTCAGGGGAAAATGAAATGAGCTTGACGGGAGGTCATCGCCAAGAGTCATATCGACTACGTATGTGCTCACTAAGAGATGGAGGGCTCGTTAAGAGGTCTTCCCGAACATATAATCTCTAGCCGACAACGATGGATGTACCAAATGAAAAGGATATCGGCGTGACTCAATGGTGCTCGTTGGGACTTCTAACCGAATCTGTTTGTCTTGCCAATGGTTTTGGCAGTATCAACATGACTTCTAAAGCTGCAGAGACACATAATCTCATCGGTAAGACACTTTCAGTGTCTTGCCGAGATGCAATTAGGTTCAAAAGGACTTTTGACCAGTTGCAGGGCCCGCGTGGAAAGTGCTCGACTAACCAGAGGGATCTGAGGCGAGCCGTGGCAGTTTGATCAGAACATGGAATGCCAACACACGACAAATGCAACATGAATACAACATATATCTATTCTAAGCTCGGGAGGCATTCAATGCAGCTCTTCAACAAGGGACTCGGTAGCTGGACACGATGGATCAGAAGAATTAATGCTACAAAAAGATCAAGAGAAGGCTTCTCCAAGAGCAGTTCTTCACACCGACACCAACAACAGGGACATGCAGGCTTCTACAATTAATTCATCAAAGATTTGAGATAGATCTTTTTCTAAACTGGGATATGTTTGTAAGCCCTAAGAGGCCAACATACAGTCTGTATATAAGGCATTTTTTTTTTCCTTTTTGTAAATAGTTCTGATTACACACTCTGAAGAGTTAGTGATTTTTTATTCAATCCTTTCTCAATCAATGTATTTTTTTTGTAACTCAACTGGAATCCTGAATACAACACAGAGTTTACCTTGGAAGTTTGTGTTCATGTTTGTATTGATTCTCATTTCTGTATCTTTCTTTTGAACAATGCAAGTCTTTAGCTGTGTTTTATAATTCTGTATTCATATCTTAGAGCTGTGAAATTAAACTTTCCTTCCTGAGATGTGTATGTGGGCCAAACTTGTTAGGACTAAAGCATTAAGTCTGAAAGAAGTTGCTTTGAGAATAGCAATTAGGCCTTCAAGTGTATGTTCTTCCTGTGTTCATTTCATGATTTCTTATCAGTTAGGTGTATCACCCTAGTGTAGTTCTCCATTTTATGCATCTCTTCCCTCTTTCCTCTCAAAGAAACAATAGTTTAGGTGATACCCAAAGGAAGCCAACCTTCTCCGAAGGATCATTTCAGTTATAGGTCACCCACAACCTCGAGATGATCCCATGTTGCTCTAGAATGCTCAATTTTTTGTAAACTTTTCTCAGGGTGCAATTCTAGGTGACAACAGTTTTTGGCATGCCCAGTGGGAGAGAAATTAATTTAAACTGCTGATTTAGTATGCAACTAGTGAATTTCAGACTTTATAGAAGTCCTTTGGCATACTTGGCGACTCCACAAAGAGGAAGAACCCCAGAAATCAATGCCTTCTATAGTTTATGAGAAAAGTTTAGACTAGAGGCAGTTCAGGTTCATTTGAATATTTACAGTTGTCACCACCAAGAAGGAAAGGCAAAGCAGTAAAGAAGAGAGGAGCAACAGTTATCTATTCTAGAAGAACTCAGTCCACTCCTCCATCTGTAGGGTCTCATCTTGCCTCACTAACAAATCCACTTCAGATACCTTCAATGGCTGCTCCAAGGAATCAACCCTTTGTTGCTTTTAACAGAGGGAGTCCTTTGAACTTAGCGCAACACAATGATATTCCAATGGCAGCTTTGAAGAGTCTGCCCATTTTCATGGGAGAAGACCAAACTTCTCCAATTGAACATATGAGAGATGTGGCTTTGTTATGCGGAGTCCACCGCATAACACAAGAGGACGTTGCAGTGATATTGCTAGCTGCTTCACTAAAAGGAAGAGTTGTGCAGTGGTACAGGAGCTTACCAATTAGTTCAATTGCAACATGGGATGATTTTGGAGAAAAAATGCATAAACAATTCCAAGATAGGTCTGACAACTTGTCTCTATTGGAGCAACTAACAACAATTAAGAGGGCTCCGCAAGAGCAAATGAATGACTTCAACTTTAGATTTCAAAGAACTTGGGATAGAATCCTTGCAACGGTGAGGCCACCCCTAGAGTATGCATTCCTATACTTTTTGAGAGCTTTGAACAACAATATAGCTGTCATGATACAGTCAATGGGGGGAGTGTCTTTACCAGATGCCTTTGACATAGCTATCAGAGCTAAAAACAGCTTAATACAAGCTGGTAAACTTGCTCCTATGCCACCAATGCTAATATTTGTAGAAATTCATGTAAACATCCCTTTGCAAATATCTCCTTTCACACCTCTACCAGTTGTACCAATGTTACCAGCTATTGTTCCAACCATTGATAAGCAAGAAAGTGTTGCTTCAAGCTCATCAAATGAGTTACAAGAGATCAAAAGTATTTTACATATTTTTGGTAACAAGTTGGTGAACTTGGAAAAGCAACAGACCTATTCCAAGCCTTATCAATAGCAAAATCAGGCCTCAAGTCAGCCTTTTTAAGGTTAACAGCAGCAATTCCAAGGGAATAGACAGTAGTATCAGGGCCCAAGATAGAGTGTGAACACAAGGCCTTTTTAGGCCTATGCTCCAGCACCTGTTAGTGCAGTCAAGGACCTAGTTTCCACTCAAAACAACTTAGTAGCTGATTATGAGTGGTGCTACCCTTGTAACCAGCCTCATAATCAAGCCACTTGTTCAAATAGACTCATCAATCAAGCACTGATGGTACAAAATGCTTCAGGTTTGCAGTAGAGTGCATGCAATGATGCATCTTCACAACATTAGGACCAATTCAGCAATGATACAACCCTGCTTAATTGGCAAGGTCAAGAATTCTGTGGGTTGAATGAGGATAGCTCTCCATTGTAGCTAACACCAAGGCAAAGAAGAGAGCATTTGAGCTTGACCAAGTAGCTGACAAAGGAAAAGTGTCAGCTGTGGAACCATCTTCATCTCGACTGACTAGTGTTTTGCAAGGAAATTAGCAACTCCCAGTTAAAGAGTAGCCATGCTTACAAGCTGATCACACTGGCGTAAAGGTACACAATAAATTAAATCCAGTTGTACCTTTTAACATTCTTGATAGTATGAAAAAGATAAATGTGACGATGTCCATGTGGGATTCATTAGTCATCCTTGGTTTGAAGGATATTCTATATTCAGCCTTGTCAAATCTTAAGTTATCATGTGATTCTGAATCCCCATTAGGTCAAGATAGGGCTGTTTTGACAAATAATGCTCAGGCAGATGATAAACAGTCCAGAAAAGAGACTAAAAAACAAGTTAAACCACCCCCTTTCTACGTGTCTGTGATTATTGGTGACAATAATGCTCCATAATACCAAAACAGATTGTTGACGAACTTGGACTAAAATACCAACCTTTAGAGAAGGAAGTGATCCAATTGGATAGCACTTCGGTTAATACTTTGGGTATTATCAAGGATCTAAATCTCACTTTACATGCTTGTCCAATTTTTTCAATCCCTCAAGACATGTGTCATAGACCTTCCACCTTTCTTTTCCTTGTGTTTATCTAGAGACTTTACAACCAAGATAGGCGATTATGTGTTGGCCGATTGGTCACATACTATTTAGAACAAGATATGGGACTAAGGTTACCATCAAGTTTGAAAGGTTGGCCAAAGACCACATTGAGCCATATAACCCAAGCCCCATCAATGCTGCTCCTTCTACTGCAAATACAAATTGTGTTGTTTTTACTAACAATGAACTAGCTGCTGCTCAAGAACTCCAATCAGAAGTTGTTCCTAACATGTTGCTACATGAATGGTTAGTTGAAAATGTATTGGAAAGTCCTATAGACCTCATTCAAGATGCTGGTATGGGAAACTATGTCATTCTTGAGCCTGATATAGAGATTCCAAACTTGGAGAAAGATGCAGATCCATTATTACAACTACTTAATGGACTTTGGGAGATGTTCTTCAATGGTTCTAGAAGCAAAAATGGCACTGGAGGAGATGCAATGCTGATTTCTCCACAAGGTGATAGGTACTACTTTGCATTCTGTTTTTCTTTTGCATGCTCCAATAACACTGTTGAGTATGAAGGCCTTGTTCAAGGTCTAGAGTGGGCAAGAAAGAGGGGAATAACCAACTTGAAAGTCCATGGGGACAACGAATTAATTATTAATCAAGGGGCCTGAATGTTGCTAAAAATGGCACATTAAAGTCTTATAGAAATAGAGTGTGGAACATGCTTGAAGATTTTGATGCCTTTAACTTAGTGTCTATCCCAAGAAATCAAAACAAGCATGCTAACAGGATCGCAGCCATTGGAGCACAGTTTAATATTCCAAATGACATCAGAAAGGAGAAGGTGCAGTAGTATGTGAAGGTTGTAGTCAGACCCTCAATTCCTGACAACAACATTCACTGGAAAGTCTGTGACAGTGATGAACAGATCCTTTCCTTCTTGCTTGAGGAAGATCAGTTCTCCATAGTGAATCCAACAAAACTCAAGTAGCAGTATGGTGATCAAGTCATATAGTTGAAGACAAACAAATTTCCCAAAGGCTTGGTTACCTTAGAGTTGATTTTTAGTACTGATGATAAGCTCAAAAAGGGTAGAGCTGGCTTGCAAATCAAAGAAGAACACTATGAAGAGCTAGAGATTTTCAAAGGTAAACTTCTTAGGATAGGCAAACTTTGTTCACCTGAAGATAGACAAGATTTTGTTGCTTTGTGCCAAGAGTTTCATGATGTCTTTGCTTGGGAGTATTCAGATTTGAAAGGATCTGATCCCCATATTGCTCAGCATACAATTGAATTAAAACCTAATGCCAAGCCAGTAAGGCAGAAACAAAGGCCCTTGAATCCTAAACTTGAGCCCCTAGTGATTATGGAGCTGACTAAACTAGTTGAGGGGGGTATTGTCTTCCGTATCAAGCACACTTCATGGGTTTCTAATCTTGTACCAGTTAGAAAGAAAAGTGGTGAGATAAGGCTCTATGTAGACTTCAGGGATCTTAACCGATCCTCTCTAAAAGACCACTACCCACTGCCCTCCATGGAACAAATCTTACAAGAGGTTGATGGTTCTGAAAGGTTTTCCTTACTAGATGGTTTTTTAGGATATAATTAGGTGCTGATTAAAGAGAAAGATCAGTTTAAGATTGCTTTTACAACTAAATGGGGCACCATGGCATACAAAAGGATGCCTCTTGGTTTGTCCAATGTTGGTGCCACATTTTAGAGAGCCATGGACATGGCGTTTCAAAGTTTGATCAACAAGATTATACTAATTTACCTAGATGACATCACAATTTATTCTAAGAATGCTGATGAACATCTGTTACATCTTAGGCAAGTGTTTGAAAAATGCAGAGAGTTCGGTATCTCCCTCAATCCAAAGAAGAGTATCTTTGCTATCCACGAAGGGAAACTATTAGGACACATAGTGTCAAAGCAGGGAATCACTATTGACCCTGAGAGAGTCAGAACCATACTTGAGTTGCCACTGCTTAATCACAAGAAGGGCCTACAAAGCTTTTTGGGATAGATCAACTTTCTGAGAAGGTTCATTCTAGACGTGGCAAACCTGCTACAACCTCTAACAACCATGTTAAAGAAGAATGCAATCTTCAGTTGGACAAAGGAGGAAAAGAACAGTTTTGGAGAAATTAAGGAGGCATTAGCATCTGCTCCGACATTGGTAAACCCAAACTTCTCTAAAGATTTCTTTTTATATGCTTTTGGTAGTAGTGGTGCAATCTCTGCTATGCTGGTTCAGAAGAATAGCGACAATTTGGAGCAACCCATAGCCTTCTTTAGCAAAATGCTTGTTGATTACGAAGAAAGGTATACATTTGTTGAAAAGAAAGTTCTCTCTGTGATTAGAAGTCTGAAGAAATTTAAACCTTTGCTTTCAAACAATAAGGTTCATATTCTAGTTGCACACTCAAGTGTGAAGGAATTTCTATTGAATAAGGATCTAAATGAAAAAAGAGCAGGGTGGATCACTAAGGTCATGGAGTACGGTGTAGATATTAGCATCACCAAACTAGTTAGAGGTAAAGGTTTTTTTGAACAACTTGCTTCAGGGTCGAGCAATGAAAGTGAACTAGAAAATGATGTTGTGCTTGCCAATACAAATGAGCCTTAGAATGCTCAAGATGATGTGCCCATGGGGATAACTAATTGGGTTCAAGATATGACCCAATTTCTACAAACTGGTCAATGCCCATTAGGTCTGAACTGAGCCAAAATAAGATACTTTAGACTGCAGTCCATACCATATGTGCTGATGGGAAATGTTCTTTTTAAAAAGGATCTGAATGGTATCCTGTTAAGATGCATTCATAGTGACCAAATTGAAAAAGTGCTTCATGAGTTTCATGATGGAGCTGCAGGAGGTCACTTCGCTCCTAGAACTACTGCCTGGAAGGTCATGAGAGCTGGTTACTACTAGCCCAGCTTGTTCAAGGATGTGTATGCCTAGTCAAGAAAGTGCGTCAAATGTGCTCTATTTTTAGGAAAGGAAAAGTTGCCTGCTATGCCCTTGCATCCAATTCAAGTAGAATACCCCTTCATGAGATGGGGCATTGATTTTATTGGACCAATAAATCCACCTTCCAGTGTTGGTCACAAATGGGTACTTATAGCCACTGACTATTTTACAAGGTGGACAGAAGCGGTTGCATTGAAGGAAGCAAAAGAATCTTCAGTTTTGAACTTCTATGAAGATATAGTCACCAGGTTTGTAGTGTCTGACTCGTTCATATATGATAATGCCATTGCATTCATGGGTCTAAGGGTAATTTACTGGGCCATTAAGCATGGCATTCATTTGAGCACATCTTCAAATTATTATCCTCAGGGCAATGGCTTAGCTGAAAACACAAATAAGAATCTCATCAGGATCATTAAAAGAACCATAGAAGATAATCAAAGGACCTAGCACATTAGTTTAAAGAATGTTCTTTGGGAAAATAGAGTGACCCCTAAGAGGTTTGTTGGAAATTCACCTTATATGTTGGTTTATGGCAAAGAGGCAAGATTGCCCCTATCTGTGGAGCTTCCAGCTCTAGACATTGTTCACCAGTTGGAGATGCTTGAGGGACAAGACCCAATGTCTGTAAGGTATGCAGAGCTCATGGAGATCAAAGAATCAAGGGATAGAGCAATGAAAAATTTGGAGGATCATCAGCTCCAGACAAAGAATACTTTTGATAAGAAGGCTACAAGAAAGTTTTTTAAGGAGGCAGACCTCGTGCTTAAATGGGATGTTCTGAAAAGAAAACTAGGCCATCACACCAAGTTCAACAATATGTGGACTGGTCCATTTATTATCATAGGCTGTAAGGAGCACAATACATATCAACTAGCTACAATAGAAGGTGAAGTGCTTCCTATCCCAGTCAATGGGATACACCTTAAGCCCTATTTTCAAATTTGACAGGTCCATCTATTGTACATAATAGTTTAGGCTTTATGTTTTCCATAAGTGTTGTTTCAGCACAATATATATTTTCTCTTTTAGTTTCCCTTGTCTTACCGCTTTGGCAACCTGTTGTGTCCTATAAGTCTCATGTGAATCGCAACCATGTGTCGACTGATGTTTTATTTGTTCTTTGAGTTTTCTAATGACTCCATACCCAATAGATAAGCCTAGTCACTAGTTCTCATGTTTAGCAGGAAAACATCCCGCAAAGGTCACCAGAATTGTTGCCTCTATTTCACCTACAGTTAAATCAGGTGAGATAATCAAATGTTAGATCTTCAGAGGCTAGTGGGACATTCACACAAGGGCAAAGACTCTACACCTGTTACTAGGTCACGGGGAACTCAGTGGGAGAAGCCACCCTAGGAAGATTCGGTGTGAAAATCATCCAAGGAGAAAGTTGGCAAGACTCTCCTACTGTCTTGCCGACTGACTATTTGATTTATTCCATCCTGAGCAGGTCGCTGAGACCTAGTTTCTGTCATGTCGAACAAGCCTATAGAGCCTATCACTATAACGAAGAGGGTTTTGTATGACCTCTTACTGCGTGGATTTCCTTGGCTGATAGGCCATTCAATTGTCATTTTCCAAGACTCTTGGTGACCACAGGCTTCGGGGAGACCTACAATGCTCGGTGAGAAGTCCCAATGAAGGTTCAATGTCTCACCGACATGTAAAGAGTCTCAGAGTGAGAGATACTTTTAGAAAAAGTGAGGGGCTTCACCGGGAGGTCTTGGCGAGGAGAAAGTCTCGCCGAAAGGAAAGGATGGACCTCGATGCAGTTGTCTTCGGCAGGAGTCCCGCCGACACAAAAGAACCTCGGTGTAACTAAGGGACTTCGCCGGAATGTCCTGCCAACATCAAATGTCTTGCCGAAGGGTGAGAAGAGCTCGAACAAAATGAGGGCAGGGTCGGCAGGATGTCTTGCTGACCGAGCAAGCTCTCCCTGAGCTCAAGTGAACTTTCAGTGGAGCGGGGAGACTTCGAGATAGAAGCGATAGGGAGGTCCCTCCGACATTGATATGTCTCGCCGATACACAGGATGAAAGGGAACATCTCGGTGGAGTAAAATTCTTTCAAGGTGACACCAATAGGCTCTTGCCAATACTCAAATGGGTCCTCACCAAGACAAAATTAGTTTGGCAAGACTCTTGCTGAAAACACAACGGTAGCTCTTCGGGAAGACAAAAGGGAATTTGACAGGTGGTCTTAGTGACCTATTAATGTCTCATCAACAAGGAGGCTTTCGGTGTATCTTTCCAAGTCAGAGAGAAGTCTCCCTGACTTGGTGATCTCTTGGCGAAAGGAAAGTGGAGCTCGGTAAGGTAAAATGCATTCGGGGAGACACTGATGGCCTCTTGCCGACAGATGAAGTGAGGCCTCACCGAGATAGGTGCCATTGGTACAACCTCATGCCGACCAGAGAGGGTCTCCCTGACCAAGGGGTCTTGAAGGCTGAAGAAAACAAGTTGGGGTCCCACCAACAAAACATCTGGTATCGCTAAGAGTTGGGGCTTTCGCCATGGGTCCTGGCGACTGTCTGGAGTCTCGTCAAAGGTTATATAGTTCGGCATAGTCTTGTGAGTTCGATAAGAGGTCTCCCCGACTCGGTGTTGTCTCGCCGATAGTAAAGTGAACAACTCAGCAGAGAGTGAAGAGGCACTCGGTATGAAGTCCAGCCGACAGACCAATGTCTCACCGAAAGCCAAAGGAGCTTGAGCCCGAAGGAGAAGAGTAAGCTCAGGGGCAAACAAAATGAGCTTGATGGGAGGTCATTGCCAAGAGTCATACTGACTATGTATGTGCTCGTTGAGAGATGGAGGGCTCATTAGGAGGTCTTCCCGAACATATAATCTCTGGCCGACAGTGATGGATGTACCAAATGAAAAGGATATCGGTGTGACTCAATTGTGCTCGATGGGACTTCTAACCGAATCCATTTGTCTTGCTGATGGTTTTGGCAGTATCAACATGACTTCTAAAGCTGCAGAGACACATAATCGCATAAAGTGTCTTGCTGAGATGCAATTCTGTTCAAAAGGACTTTTGACCAGCTGCAGGGCCTGCGTGGAAAGTGCTTGACTAACCAGAGGGATCTGATGTGAGTCGTAGCAGTCTGATCAGAATGTGGAATGTGAACATGGGACGAATGCAACATGAATACAACATATATCTATTCTGAGCTCGGGGGGCATTCAATGCAGCTCTTCAACAGGGGACTCAGTAGCTGGACATGATGGATCAGAAGAATTAATGCTACAAAAAGATCAGGAGAATGCTTCTCCAAGAGCAGTTCTTCACACCGACACCAACAACAAGGACACGGAGGCTTCTACAATTAATTCATCAAATATTTGAGATAGATCTTGTTCTGAACTAGGATATGTTTGTAAGCCCTAAGGGGCCAACATACAGTCTATATATAAGGCATTTTTTTTGCCTTTTTGTAAATAGTTCTGATTACACACTCTGAAGAGTTAGTGTTTTTTTAATCAATCCTTTCTCAATCAATGTATGTTTTTTTTTAACTCAACTGGAATCTTGAATACAACACAGAGTTTACCTTGGAAGTTTGTGTTCATGTTTGTATTGATTCTCATTTTTGTATCTTTCTTTTGAACAATGCAAGTCCTTAGTTGTGTTTTATAATTATGTATTCATATCTTAGAGCTGTGAAATTAATCTTTCCTTCCTGAGATGTGTATGTGGGCCAAACCTGTTAGGACTAAAGCATTAAGTCTGAAAGAAGTTGCTTTGAGAATAGCAATTAGGCCTTCAAGTGTATGTTCTTCCTATGTTCATTTCATGATTTCTTATCAGTTAGGTGTATCACCCTAGTGTAGTTCTCCATTTTATGCATCTCTTCCCTCTTTCCTCTCAGAGAAACAATAGTTTAGGTGATACCCAGAGGAACCCAGCCTTCTCCGGAGGTTCATTTCAGTTATAGGTGACCCACAGCCTCGAGATGATCCCATGTTGCTCTAGAATGCTCAATTTTTTGTAAACTTTGCACAGGGTGCAATTCTAGGTGACAACACTACCCTAAAATTTTTGATACTAAAATGTGTATGCAAAAATCACAGGCTTGTTGGAATTCCAGCTCTAATACAACTATAAAATCCCCTCTTAGTTTTAACATGTTATTTTAAAATGATTTTCATAGTTTGACATATGTAAACATTTTTTCAAACGAATACATAACAATTTATGAGCTAAATGTAGTTTTACCAAATATGCATTTCTAAGTTGTTACATTCAACAATGAAAGGTTTCCATTCTCATTAAAATGAAATATGTCTGAGATAAAAATATGGAAATAATATAAGCTGCAATGCAATGTCCATGTGTGTGGGTGATGTGCCCCAATGACCACGTGTTCACTGGGTTTGCGTAAGACCCTAGATTCTCTGGTGGTGGCCTCAATGGTGAAAGATCCTCCTTGGTTGCCACCCTTAACACCTTGGGTAGCCGCCCTCACTACCAGGCTAGTCTTTTGGTGTAGTGGTTCCAGGCCTACATTGGTATCAAATCTCAACTCTTCCTACCATCCTAATGGGTTGTGTGAATGTTCAATTGACAGCTTGAAGCATGGCAAGTAAAGATAGAAAATGGTTGGCTAGTCTACTTCATGAATCTGGTAGTAAGCTTGGTAACTTATCTCAATCGAAGAATGATACATTGGCAACGTTGAAGAGTGTAGAAGAATGTTTGATCATTATTGAGCAATCACCTTCTAACATATTGCAGATTGCTGTTGTTCCTACAATGACTTCTTTGGGTCAGCACAAGTGGTTGAGACATACAGATAAAGAGGTAAGATTGTTGGTAACTTCCTGTTTGAGTGAGATATTAAGAATCATGGCACCTCAAGTACCTTATGATGACAAAAAAATGAAAGAGGTAATTAAATTATTGGTGGATAGTTTTCAAGACTTGGGTGATATCAAAAGTTTTCACTTTTCTACAAGATTGGAATACTCAAAACTTTTGCAAACATGAGATTGAGTATCCTTATGTGAGACCTTGAATTGCATGACTTGATTTATAACATGTTTTACTATTTCCTTACTAAAATAAAAAAAGACCATAATGATGATATTATTGCAGCTATGAAAACCATTATGGTTCAAGCTATCAATGGAAGTGATGTGATTTTTCAGCCTATCATAACTTTGTTATTGATTGTCCTGAAGTGAGAACGGGTCACTTCTTCAACTACTATTGAGTTGGCCAAATATGTGTTGGAGAAATGTGAGAATAAACTAAAACCTTACATGGTTGAGGAAGAAGAAGTGGATAAGAAAGAAATTATAATCATGGTAGAAAATCCTTTTGAGTTTAGTGTTGTCCAAAATTCATAATATGAATTATGCCATAAGGGTGTAGCTGATTTTGAGAGCTATGATATAAAAGACAAATCAAAAAATTTATCAGTTGATAATGAAGTTGAGAATGATCCTTTGCCGAATGATTCATGTGATTTGAAGGGAAAGATGAAAGTTAAGTTACATATATGATTGTTGCATCCCTATCATGTTTAGATTAGACACACAATGTCATTGAAGAACTCATTTGGAAAGCTCAAATTGAGGAGAGGAAAAAGGGAGTTGCAAGTAGAGTCTCTCATACTCACTTGTACTCTATCAAAAAGGCTTTGGAAATAATGAAAACAGATTATGTGCAGTTGCTTAAGGACGGGGATCTAGTTGTGAAGTATGTTGAAGACAATGAAAGAGAAACTGATGATCTTTTCTTACAGTTAAGTATGGCTCATTTCTCTTTATACAAAGCATAAAATTATACTCCTATCACAACAACATCCAAGGATCAAGAAGGTGAAACAAGAGCAATGAAGATCAAACATATTGTTGAAGGGATTGATGAACTCCATGTAGATGAAGTGTTAAATAATGATCCTAGAAATCATCATTTTAGAGAGGTTCAGTATGCTGATAGGGATTGGAATCCAAGTCAAGAAACTAAATTATTGAATTTTGAGGACGAATTTTCAAATGGAGGTATAGGTTGCAGCCATGATACAATAGATATAACAAGTAATGAAGACAATTTTCAGCTTGATACACTTCATGAATCAGCAGTTATTGAGGAGCTTTCAATGTTGGAAGAAGGTATTCATGAAACTTATGATGACGTCATTGAAAGTGATAAAGATTATGCGGATTTTATGAGTGTTGACAACAGCTTATTGTCTTGGTATGGGAGTGATATATCTCTTGGAAATGTGAATAATGATGAACATCTTGAAGTGGGAGAAGGTATGCATGAGGAATATGAATAAACTAATGAAAGGTATGAACTAGATGATGATTTTATGATTGTAAGCAACAATCCATTACCTCTATATTATTTTGGTTATCATGTGATGATGGATGAAACTTTACCTAATTCTAGTGTTATGTTTGATGAAGAATCCAAGGTATGGGATCCAGGTAAAACTCAAAACTCTATTTCATGGATGGGCTTTAGGAAAAATTGCAGATTTGAAGTTGTTGTGTGCTTCCTGATCAACCAACACATAAACAGATTGTTATTTGAATTCAATGGGTTTGGTCTATATTTTTAGTCAATCAGTGGAGTATGTTTCAGTGAGAGGTTAATGATGAAGATAAATCTGTCATTGGGGAAGTATCTTTAATGAACTTATGGCTCACTATCCCTATGCATACAAAAAAAAGTCTTCATTGCAGATGTTGCTTCAATGTTGTAATTTTGATTTTTATAGATTTGGATGATAGGCTTGATTGAATGTCAGTATTTGATGATTGCATGGTAGCGAAGTATAGCAAAATATACAAATAGAATTCAGAGGTATTTCAGTTTTGGGGTAGATGTTGACAATTTTGATGGATCACAGGAGGGGCAAGCTCCAGTTTGGAATGAAGAGCGTTTTGTTTTTATTAGAGTGGTGCAGCAGTAGCATGGTGATTCCTTTAAGAGATTGGTTTGGGGCCTTGGAATAATAGATGGTTTCAAATTGTCTCAAACAAGTTGTTCATGGTTGTGCTGACATTGCTTGAGGATAAGCAATATTTGAGAAGGGTGGACTGTAATGTTCCCTTTTGAGTCAACATTATAATTAAATAATTAATTTAATGTTGTCAAAAAGGGATAAGTTAAAAGAGCCAACTTAAATTAATTATTTAGGTGAGCTAAAGGTAACTTAAGTTGAAAGGGTACAATAAATTAAATAAGTTACTTTAAGGTGAATTCTCAAAAGAAATAAATTAAAAGTGAATTGGAGAAAAAAGAAGGAATTCAAGAAGACACTAGGAGGAGTTATGAAGTGAAAAGGATAAAAGGTTGTTGGAAGCTTTGTTGCAGCAGGTTGGTTTTTGGATTTTGGAATAGGTTTAGTTAGTGGATGTGGTTCACAACCTTTCCAAGGTGGGGTGACCTCTAAAAGAACATCATCTTTGGCGTTTGAAGATAGGCCCAGGGTGGTGGCTGACAGTCCTATTTCAAGGGTTGTGCTAGTGCTTATTGTGGTAAATTTAATGAAGTTTGAGAGCTTATTTGAAGACAATTCTTAGATTTAGTTTTGAATAAATTATTCTATCAGTTTAGTGGTATTTTTGCAGTGGAAGTGCAATGGCGTTTGAATGTAAATTCTATTTTTTATGTTTTGTTAACCAAAAGAAATAAGTGGTTGTATTTCAAGATATGTTTCTTGTAATTGTTATCAAAAGATTATAGTCTTAAAATTTTTATCTTTAGATTATGTTTAGTAGGTGTCGTTGGAATGAAATTTTGAATTGTTGAGTAAGCAAATCTTTAGCCTAATCCCATAACTCTTGGTAGAGCCATAATTATTTTGGAGTGTTAATAAAATATTAGCTTTTTTAGAAAGGGTGCATGACATTTCTGAGAAAATGCAATGCTGAGGAAGCTTTCATGGACTTAAGAAACTCAACAAGAGTTGTTGGAATTAAGGGTAGCCACTCCATCATCTCTGTTCAAGAAATTGATGGTTGATTTTCTACAACAATTTATATTCTACCACCACTTTAGCAAAATAGATCTAGGAGTTTTAGTTACGGGCCAATAGATTTTTTTTTGTAGAGTTTCACGTTATTTGTAGAGAAAAATTTGTGGAATTGATAAGTCTGGCGCTGTATCTTATGAGCTACTAGAGACAATAATGGATATCATGGGATTCCTTGGGATCCACTGGTGTCTTTGAAAAACTAGAAGCATTTAGAGATATTAAGAGTAACATCTTTCCAAAGGTTGTCGTGGCATAAAATATAATCAAAGAATGTAATAAATCGACAAGCTTACTAGCAGGTAGCTTAGTGTCAACAGGTGTTATATTTGGAGGATTGAAGAATTTATTTAAAACTCAATTCTCACTATCGTTTCTTATTGGGTGCTCCTCAAATGCTAGATGTACCTTAGAAGATATCATGGAATATAATTCAGAGCCATCATAAAGGACTTCAGAGGAGACGTGTGATACTTCCTAATTCTTGTAACCATCGCTACTTCCTAATCCAAAGGAGAGTCATGTGTTTACTAGGGAGCTTCTCATATCAATAACTAGCAACAGGGGAATAATAATAAGGAGCATTGCCACTAGGAAGACAAAGAATACAAAAGGAAGTATATTATATTACTTCTTGAAGTCATGACAGATATGAATAGCTAAGAATGTTTTCTAAGGACGTGGTAATTATGTATTGCTAGCAATATTTCCATCAAATTGAAGTTTTTCATCTAGTTTCTTGGAGGCTTTGAATGAGTCTTTGTAATTATGGATGTCGCCAAGCCTTTGAGGTGTTGTGGATTATATTGAAGGGGGAGCCGCAAGTATTAAGGAGGTGGACCATCCAAGAGTAATGTTGAAAAGAATAAACAATAAATTGGAATGAATCGCAAATATCATGGTCACACAAAACTTCTGAAGACGTGAGCATTTATCTGGAAGCTATTTTCATCCTTGAACTGCTCCATTTTAGGAAAGATGAATCTTTAGCCTGACTCTTGATTTCAAAGAGTTTCTAGTTAAGATTTGATCTTGTGCATGATTGATTAGCAATATTTGGTGTTGACTCAAGTCTTATGATTGAAGCGTAGCAGGTTAGAAGCTGTGTATTTTCAAGAGGAGTTGTTATTAAAGAGAAGTTATCTTAGTGTGTTGTTTCTAGGTTAGAAATTTTGTAGTGCATAGTTATTAATATTTTAATTGCAGATAGAGTGTATATCATTGTGTATCACAATTGTTGAATATTTGTTAATACTTTCTTATTTGTATGTAATGAATGATATTTATATGGAAAACATTATTATGAGATATTGTGTCTTTAATATCTATTTGGTATGAAAACAGACTCATTTCACTCCACAACCAAACTGTATGAAAAAATGCATGTTCACCTAGAGAGAAGAAATTAAAAAAATTGTATACCAAATAGGGCAGCATATTACATTGGTGTCAAAGCCCATAACCCACAGGTCCCAAGATCAAAACCTGGCTCTAATACCACTTAGGCCCAACCACTACACCAAAAGACTAGCCTAGTAGTGAGGGTGGCTACCTAAGGTGTTAAGGGTGGCAACCGGGGAGGATCTTTCACCATGAAGGCCACCACCAGAGAATCTAGAGTCTTACACAAACCCAACGGACATGTGGCTGCTGGGGCACATCACCCGCACACAAGGAAATTATAGCCCACCATGCTTTGCGAGTCTCTACCTCGAGACCTCAGCTCTAATACCACTTAGGCCCAACCACTACACCAAAAGACCGACCTAGTAGTGAGGGCAGCTACCTAGGGTCTTAAGGGTGGCAACCAAGGAGGATATTTCACCACGATGCCACCACTGAAGAATCTGGGGTCTTATGCAAACCCAACGAATACGTGGTTGTCGGGGCACATCGCTCGCACACATGGACATTACATACAATCAATACTAAACTTAGACTATGTGACTAAAATGAGAAGGGTTACATTTAATGATATTTTTAACCTGTAGAATACTATTGTTTTATGACAGACATGTATAGATTTGCATCCCTTTAAAATAACTTTTTGAGTAGAGATAACAAGAAATAAATACCTATAATTGGAAGTTGACTTCACATTAGATGTCTCATAGAATTGTGTTCCTTAGTAGAAGCCTCATATATCCTTAAAAAAGATATATATTGCACCTTTTTTCTAGGTGATACACTTGTGTAATTGCATGGTACTTGGGAATAACCATGACCCAAGGAAAGAGGAAGGCATTTGAAATAGGTAGCCTATTACTTCTAGAAATCACACCCAACCACTATTCGACACCTAGCAACCATCACATCCTCTCACAAAAGATATTAGAAATAATGATATAATGAAATCTGCACCCTTATTCACACCCACGACTTTAGAAAATGTAGGAACCTACCTTGGAAATGAGATTTTAGATGGCTAGGGATGTATGCAATAATAAGCCTCTTTAAAAACAATGCCTAGTCTAATATATGAGACCCATTACACTCGCCCAATCTAAAATAGTGAGTCCATAATATACATACAACAATATACCTCTTCAACCCTCATGCCCAAACACATATGTTTTTATATATTCAACAGTAATGTAAAACCTTCTATTTCAGTCGACCAACAATAGGATTGAACCAACATAAACCAAACATCATAAATGAAACCCTCAAGAATCCAAATTGAGCAAAGATATTAATCGGTAACCCTCAAATTTGTCTCCATAGGAGACTCACAAATTTTCCAATATTGAGCTCCATGAAAGACTTGTATGATCTCTCCAACATGACCAACTACAGTGGATTAGTCTCACCACCAAAACTAGTTGCCCTAGGGTTTTCATTCCCCAAAGCCAAGAACTTCAAAAATCTCCTCAAAGTATCAATTAGAGAAAATAAGCAAGCATAGTACAAATGAGCTCAATTTCCACTTTATATATGACTTGCACTTTTCCCACTCATAAAATAAAATAAAAGTGACTTTATAAAGTTCCCTTTCAAAAATTTCTCCAAAGTCACTTTATAAAACCTTTTAATTTAATTATTTAAAACATTACCTTAGAAAAGTACCTTTTGCCCACCAGGAAACATTAAATAATTAAATAAACCAATTCCCTTAACTTGACTATAGCCTACATGAATTAAATGGGCTAATAAGACCACTCGGAGTCATCATTGAGAAGGAGACATTGCATTATCATTCAATTTTAAATGGATTGATGGGTTTATAAGCCACTTCTCCAAGAACAACAATTATTTATAAGGTCATTGAGCATTGTCTAAGGTGGCATCATGTTTTAAATTTAATTCTCTAAGAAAATTGCATACATCTCCCAAGAACCATATACCTTTCAATATTGCGACATACACATAATATTTTTGTCGCAAGTTTCGCGGGGGTTGTGGAATAGAGGCATCACACCATATAATATATGAGGATGATTTGTATCATGGAATGCCATTCCTAATATTTGTTTGATACATTCTAACAAGTCAAAACCTTGTGGAATCCTATGTGGACTGATTTTCCAGCGAAACACCTAAAGGTTCAATATTGACCAACATATATGTAAGGAAGGGAATCATTGTCATTTGTCCTTAATCATAATATTTGGAGTGAGTAGCATATTCCAAATAGCGGCACCATTCATAGTAGGAAGGATTTCAATCAATAGCTGAAGCAAATTCCATCAACTAATGAGCCTTGAAAGGTAAAAAATTATTAAAAATAGTTTCCAATCGAATCTTAATATAGCATAAATGTTTTATATCTATTGCAGCCACTATATCATTTGAATTATATAAATTTTAATCTTATGAATGAATGATTAAAGGAAAAAATCTATTGTTATATTGTTCAATACTTGTGAATGTTAAAGGGAACTCTCTTGTATGGGAGTTATGATTGGAAGAATTGTATGAATTTTTCAAGTGATTCTAATAATAGTTCAAACAAATCAATCATATAAAAATTATATGACAAAATGCTAGTTTGGTGAATTGAGGGAAAGTTCTAAAAAAATTGGGAAGGGCTCTTACAGTGGTATCAGATCCAAAAAAATTCCAGCCTAGAGGGTTATGTACATGAGTGATAGGGCCAAATGTTATGTTCAAAGAGAATAAATACATAGAAAATTTCATTTGGCAGAACCTTATTTAGATGAGGATACTTTCTCAACTACCTTAGTAATAAGACAACCACTCAAACTTGTACAAAGCAATGGGGAAATGGTGGGTTTGGGAAGTGAGAATCCTTGAGGAACAAATGGAGGAAATAATGACAGTGTTCAAAATATTTTAAATGATTTGGATATGGGGTAGCAGTAGATGATGCAAAATATTAAATGAAGGAAATTTAGGAGATAATTAAATAAAATTAATTTATTTAATTTGAGAAGGATGACTTAGGATTTAATTAAACAAAAAATGATTTATTTAATTAAAGAGGGAAAATGATGATTTAACTAAATAAAGTTAATTTATTTAATTAAAAGAGGACATTAGGATTTAATTAACTAAAGATTGATTTATTTAATTAAAAGAGGACATTGATGAATTTAATCAACTACAGATTATTCGATTAAATGGTTAGTAAAGAGGATGATTGAGAAAGAATCGGTGTTAGTGAACTAGAGTCAAATGCATGATGCCGACCATAATATTTTGAGTGTCTACAATTAGAATCCACATATCCATGGATGCTCACTAAATGTCGAGGTCTAGTAGGATAACCATGAAAATGCAGGGCATACTTATAAGTACCTGAAAACTCTCTTTACCACATCCCAATGCATCCATCCAAGATTAGCCATAAACCGACTAAGGACTCCCACTGCTTGGGAAATGTCTGGCCTAGTGCAAACCATAGTGTACATTAAGTTGCCAACAACACTCACATAAGGAACTCTAGTCATGTCCTCCATCTTTATAGGATATTTTGTACAATCCTCCATAGAAAGCTTCATCCCATGTACAACTGGAACAACCATCTATCTGCAAGTAGTCACACTGAGTCTCTCCAACACAAAGTTCAATAATTTATTTGGCTAAGAAAAATATTTATATTAGCTTTATTTCTTATGATCTTGATCCCTAGAATGTACCTCACTACACCCACATCTTTCATCTCAAATTATGCTGACAACTGAGACTTCAAAATCTAAAATCATGTTTTTACCATTCCCAATGAACAACATCTCATCCATATATAGGACAATAATGAGAATGTGACCATTATCAATCTTGTAATAATGGTCAAATTTGGATCTCAAAAATCCCAAGGACAAAACATAAGTGTCAAACTTTTGGTACCACATCTTAAGAGATTGTTTCAAACCATACAAATATTTTCTCAACTTGCACACCAAATTCTCTTTTCCTTTCACAATGAAATGCTTTGGATGTGACATATAATTTCCTCCTCCAAATCAACATGAAGGAAATTTTTCTTCACATCTATTTTCTTGACTTCAAAGTCATAAGTTGTAGCAAGTGATAACAAGAAACAAATAGGTATCAACTTATCTACAAGAGAGAAAATCTCCCCATAAACTATACCCTCCACTTGGGAATATCCATTCATAGCCAACCTTTCCTTACACTTCTCAACATTACCATTGGGACCCATTTTCTTTTTGAACACCCGTCTACAACAAATGAGTTTTTGTCCTTTGCAAAGGTACCAAATCCCATGTAGCATTCCTTTTCAATGTAACCATCTCTTCATTCATGGCTTCCATCCAAGAATTTGTATCATGCATGCCCATAACCTATCTAATGGTCCTAGGCTCATCAATGTTAGCAATCAAAGAAAATATGCAACTGAAATTCAACATAGAATATCCAAATCTATTTGATTGTCACCTTTCTTGAATAGACCTCCTCAACTACTGAGGTTGAGGTTCTTTCTCTTCTTCAAATATTTCAGAGTTGATAGAGCTCTCCTCATCATCAAGTCCACTAGGAGTATGTAGTTAATCTCTCTTAGGAGTGGGTGGAATTTGAACTATCTCCTTTTTATTCTCTTCCTTCTCTAGTTGTAGATCAACTATGGAAGGTTTCAACTCACACAAGATCACATTTCTACTATATAGTACCTTCTCTACAACTAGATCCCAAAGCTTGTACCCTTTCACACCAACACCATAGTCGATGAATATACACTTTACTACCCTTTTCTCCAACTTAGATATTTTCACTTCAGGCACATGAGCATATGCCTCACAACCAAAGACTCTAAGATGTATGATCAATGCCTTCTTTCTAGACCATGCCTCAATGAGTGTTTTTCCAACAAGTGTAGAAGTAGGATATATATTATTCAAATAACATACAATGGCTATAACTTCAGCTCAGAACTTTTGTTTGCAACCAACACCACTCAACATACTACTAGCCCTCTCCATTAATGTTCTTTTCATCATCTCTGCAACTTTATTTTTTTGTGAGGTGTATGGAGTTTTCTTGTGTCTCTCAATCCCATGGTCATTACAAAACTTTTCAAAATCTATGGAACAAAACTCACAATAGTTATCCATCCTCAAATACTTAATTTTATTACTAGTTTGGTTTTCAACCAAGGATTTTAATTCCTTAAATTAACTGAAAACGTCAGATTTTCTATTGAGAAATACACAATGTCATTCTAGAATAGTCATACATGAATGAGACAACATACATAGATCTAGAAAATGAAGGAACATTAACTAGATCAACATATCATAATGCACATAATCCAAAACCCCATAAGATTTATGAGAACTAGAATAAACATAAACACATTTTTTTTTCATATATATGCAATGTTCATAGAAATCAAACTCAAGATTACAATTATCAAGGCCTTCAACGAGGCTCTTAATTTTTAGGGCTCTAATAACCTTCTCACCAATATGACCTAGTCATTGGTGTCTCAACATTGTAAATTATTTATTGGAAGCTTCATCTCCAAAGCATTGTCACCCTGAAGTACCCAAAAAACATGACCATCAGATGTAGACACCACAATCTTCTTCTCTACTCAATTTGATGGTGAGGATGAATAATCCAAAGACCTTTTCTTGTAATTCACAAAAGTACTATTGCATTGAACTATGCTTGCATCTAGCTTATAAAAGGTGCTAATCTGAACACTCTTAGAAAGCACTATAGAACCTCTGGCCATCTTGTATCCACCACTTAAGAAAATAACTTGCACTCCCACATCACTTGGCTTACTCACTAAAAGTAGGTTTCATGGAAAACTAGGGATATGTAGTAAACCACCAATCCCCCTCACTCTACCATCAGGGAATAGGATCTTAACTCTTCCACAACCAACAATATTTAGGTGAGAGTCATCACCTAGATACACCTTCCCATTGTCATACTCTTCATATTTTGAGAATCAAACTCTATGAGAGGTCATGTGCAAAGAGGCGCTTGAGATAATTAGCCACACATCTTTCAATGCATGTGTTTCCAAGGCTATGACAAATGCATCTGCATCTTCGTACGAGGATTTAAAATTAAAAGGATTTATTTTTATTTTTCTCCTCTTTACAATATTTCTGAAAAACCAAATTTACCACAGTTCCATCATTTAGCCTTAGAAATTTTACCAAGAGACTTAGATCTCCCCACAGATATGGACTTAGACTTCAGGTCCTTTTTCTTGTCTTCCTCCTTCAATCTACCATGAACAAACACAACCTCCTTGGTCATCTACAAATATTTCCTCTTCATCTCTTCAAACAATAGAAAAGAAACCACATATTCCGTCTTGGAATTGGTTGTTGTACTTACAATAGCCATCACTAGGTTGTCCCACAAGTCCAACAAAGACATAGAAGAAGCATGCAATGGTCCTTGTCATCAATCTTCACACCAACAAAACCCATTTGAACAACAAGCATATTAAATGCATTCAAGTGATAAACAACTGATCCTCCTTCCTCCATCATTAGAGAATATGAATTCTTTATCAAGAACAACTTATTTACTAAGGATTTCCCTTGATAAATATCACCAAGCTTCTTTGAATGAATAGCTGCAATATTCTCCTCAATGACATTTAGGAGCACAAAATTAGTGAAATAGAGTCATATCAAACCCTTGGTATTCCAATCTATTAGGTTACAATCCTTTTGTGAGGTTGCTACTAGTTTAGTAATGGATATTGCAACCTAAAGATCTTTATCTATGAGCATATCCTCCATTTTTAGTTTCCACAACTCAAAATTGTTGCCATTGAATTTCTCCATATTTATTCTTCTAGATGTGCTTTCCATCTTAAACTTGCAATAAGATTACAAAAATTGTCTTATGTAAAATTCCTAATAAATCTAGATATGCACAAAAAACCCTTCAAACCCAACAAGGATAACAAAGTTGGCCAGGCTCTGCTACCAACTAAAATTAAAGATGAATGTAGAAACACTTCCCTAATGCGAATCAATCAGTAAGGGTTGCAAAAATTTGTTTCGAATCCTTTAACTTTTAGCCTATGATGATCCATGGGGGATTTGTAATGTGTATGACCCCTTGTGAAAAATAAATATAGTTTTAGATTCATGTACCCTTCTTCATTTGTATTGGTTTCTCCCCATCTTTTTGTATGCATTCTTCCTTTGAAGCAATCAATCGACTCACTATATGCTTATTTTCTCTTTAGAATTCCTCTATGTGTTTGTTGAATTTGGGTGATGATGCCTAGTAAATTGAGACAACCTCTCATACCAATGTCTCCTTGTCTTGTTGACTCAAATTTTTTTATTAAGACTTATGTACCAACATTGTCATATTATTTTTTCTCTCTATTTGAGCTTTGCATATTTTTTATGATTTTATGTATACTTCGTGTATGCTTTTGGTATGATTCATATATGATTTGTGTATTATTTATGTATACTTTATTATTTTCTAAGTGTATACATCATATAAGTTTGAATTTTGCCTCATCTTGTGTGTGACCTTTTTATCTTGACATTGTGGATTGATAGGATATTATATCTCGAGACTATCACATCTCCTAGCTTGGATTCATCCTACGTCTTTAGAATTTTGATAAAGAGATCTATCTTCACCATACTTTAGTGTGAGTATGAATGCAATTTCATAACCTCACTATTTAGTGGGGGCTAAATCTAGTGTCGTAAATTTTCACCCCTAACAATTTTACACTAGGTTTGGTACCCTCTTTAGTTCATGTGTCTAATTGTGTTTGTGATGTATTTGTTTTTCTACTATTTTGGGAAACTTAAGTACATCCGTAATTGTCATATTTTTAAAGAGAATTTTTATAGACCTGGGCATCCAACACCCTTGTCCTCTCTATTCATGCCAAAAAATTCAAATTTGATTGTCAGCCTCAATATGTTTAAGAATTCAAATTCATTTTTCATCCTATCAAAATGAATATATGTATAAGTTCTTCCCTCATTTTTAACCTTTAATCAATTCTAATCAATCTTAATCTCTCTTTAGCAACTCTAAAGTAATTTTATATGCAACATTAAAAGCAAGAAAAGTATAAGATAAGCAACATAATTACAATAAATTATAGTTTGCAACCTAAATAAAATGTCATATTCATGTATTTTAAGATGCTTCTTATTTATCATCATTATAATATGCACTAATAGTTATAGGATATTAAGGATACTTCATCCTCCTTGTATGAGATTGATACAACTACATCAATCCAACAAGGGCTTCAAATATGAGTGGTAAGATGCCCCTTTTATGTTTTCATTATCATTTTTTCATTTATATTACCTCTAATCCCTCAAGAGAACACTCTTTATCATCTATCATCATAGTCGTTGTGGAGGTGAGAACACTGACATAGGGTTCAACCAATCCAAGCCCCTATACAACACAACCTTTCTCCCTTTGTCTATTTTGTAGGCTTATAGGTTTTCTACTAATTGAAGTGGATTTTTAACATCTCAAGGCTCCTAAACCCTAATGCATGTTCCAAGGGCTCATAATCAAAAAATTAGGGCACATTAATTACTCATGCTCTGTGAGGATTTGAATTCTATTTTTTGTTGTCAAAGACCTTTAAACACTAGTACACCTATACAAGCCTTAAAACTCTATATTTCAATACTGCTAGGCTAGGGCACCCAATGCCCCTATCTTGCCAATTATTCTCTAAATTTCAATGTCAAGTTCCTCTCTATATCTCTTCTCCATATCCACTTTCTATTTCTTTCATTTTGTTTTGTAATTTTCAAATTTTGTTACACTTAGTTCATTTGATCCTAATTCACCTAGTTTAATATAAATCAATCATATCAGTCACAATACACACACACAACAAAAGGGACCAAAACCCTAACTAGCATATGTGGATCCCCTTTGACAACATCAACCAAATAGCACTACTTGGTT
>VDFB02000363.1:165742912-165763100 GCA_007258455.2 Sequoia sempervirens
TTGATATTGGTAAATTTGTGAGTCTCCTATGGAGACAAATTTAAGGGTTACAGATTAATATCTTTGCTCAGTTTTGAGTTTTAAAGGTTTCATTTATGTTGATTGGTTTATGTTGGTTCAATTCTGTTGTTTGTCAAATAAAATAGAGGCTTTTATATTGTTGGTGAACATACTAAAAATATATCAGTCAGGGTGTTAGGGTTGAAGAGTTATATTGTTGTGTGTATATTGCGGACTCCTTAAGTTGTGGTTATTTCTAGACAATCATGGCATTACACAAGGGTATGACCTAGCAAAAAAGGTGCAGCATATATCTTTTTGAAGGATAGACGAGGCTTCTACTAAGGAATGCAATTGTATGAGGCATCTAATGTGAAGTCAACTTCCAGTTCCAAGTATTTATTGTTGGTTATCTCTACTCAAAAAGCTATTATAAAGGGATGAAAATTTGTACATGTCTGTCATAAACAATGATCTTCTCCAAGTCAAAAATATTATTGAATGTGACCCTTCTCATTTTAGTTGCATAGTTTGAGTTTAGTATTGGTTGTAGCTTGTATTATTTCCATATTTTTTATCTCAGACTTATTTCATTTGAATAAGAATGGGAACCTTTGATTGCTAGATGTAACAACTTGGAAATGTATATTTGGTTAAACTGCAATTAGTTTAGATATTTTCATATATTTGTTTGACAAAATGTTTACATATGTCAAACTGTGAAAATAATTTTAAAATAGCATGCAAAAACCAAGAGGGGATTTTACAGATAATATTCAATTAACTATTTCACTTATTGAATGGTGTCTAACCTGATGTTGATAAATTTTTTTACCAAAGAAACTCCATTCAAATTTGTCTCTTTTATTTCTGCATACTCTTCTAATCTATTAAAATTTGTCTTTGCAAAGACTTCACAAATTTCAATAATCGTTGAAACTCTGTGAATTCTAAAGTGAATCCACCTGCAAATGAAATTGGGTTTATGTCTAATCCATAGACTTGAGGGTTCTTGTCCTTGTGGTTTTTAAAAGCCGTGCTCTTAATTTTTGTGCCTAATAATCAATTTTACCAAGATATTAATTCCCTTTGTCCTTTTCCTTTTATACTTCCCTACGTATAATTGTTTTAATAATGTAAAGTCACTTTATTTAATAATTGAGCACATTTAATTAATAAAGTCACTTTAACATTAATTAATTAATTAAATATAAACATCCTCAATATTACTTTAGGATAATTTAATATTTAATTAATTAAATTAACTTAGTGGTTGGTGACTACTCAGAAGTCGGGAATATTACACATGATGGCAAGAATAATTGTTCTAAGATAAAGGATGGGAAGGAATATGTGTAAAATACCTTGAAGGATAAGGGTGAGGAGGTTGAGAAAACCAATAGAGCTTGTCCAGTGATTGGAAAGTGGTTCCTAAAGGATATCAGAAGGGAGAAGGTATGTTTTTCCTTCCTATCTAAACCTGCAGAGGATAGAGAAATAGAGAGAAGGGAAGAGGTTCCCATGAAAGTCCAAGAAATTTTGGATGAGTTCACAAAGATATTGATGGACTTTCCTGATGGGTTACTTCCAGTGAGAAGAATAAGTCACCACATGGATTTGATACTGAGTGCTAGCCTATTGAACAAATCACCATACAAAATGGCATGCATGGAGAATGAAGAGGTGAATAGACAAGTGGAAGAGTTGTTGGATAAGGGGTCTAATAGAGAAAGAATTAGTTTGTATGTTTTTATATGTTGTACTGGCATCCAAGAAGGGTGGAGAGTGGATAATATGCATTGCTTCAAGGGCTACAAACAAAATCACCATTAAGTATAGGTTTCCATTACCATAAATGGATGAATTAATGGATAGTTTGAGTTACTTCACTAAGATTGGCTTGAAGAGCAGGTGTCACCAAAATTAGAATTAGAGAGGGTGATGAATGGAAGACAACATTCAAGACCAAGGATGGATTATATAAGTGGCTAGTGATGCCATGTGGGTTGAGAAATGCACCCAACACTTTCATGAGACTAATGAATGAGGTACTAAGTCCCTTAGAAAATTTGTTATTGTTTATTTGGATGATATCCTAGTGTTTAGTACAACCAAGGAGGAGCACTAAAATCATATTAGGATAGTGTTGTAGATTAATGAAGAGAAGTTGCTTGTGAATTTGAAGAAATGTAGTTTTATGCAAAAAGAACTAGTAGATCTAGGTTTTTAGTATTTGAGGAAGGATTGAAGATGGATCTAGAGAAGGTTTAGGCAATAGTAGATTAACCTTCTTTGAGGCTAGAAGTTTTCATGGCTTGACAAGATTCTACACGAAGCTCATACAAAATTTTAGTGGAATGTCTGCACCTATTATTGAAACAATGAAGAGTGTTAGGAAGGAGTTTTAGTGGACAATTATAGTAGAAACAACTGTTGAAAAAAAAGGTAATAGAATAGCTAGTATTGGCATCACTAGACTTTGGCAAAGTGTTTCAAGTGAATTGTGATGCTAGTGGTAGTGCAAATGGGGGAGTTTTAAGTCAAGAAGGTAGACCCATTGCCTACTTCAGTGAGAAATTGAGTGAAGCGAAGAGGAAGTACTTAGTTTATAACCAAGAATTTTATGTTATAGTGTAGGACGAAAAATTGGAGGCATTACTTGCCTCCCAAGGAATTTGTGTTGTACAAAAACCACCATGCCTTACGATACATCAAGAGTCAAGGAAAGTTAAACTAGAGGCATATGAAATGAGTGGAGTTCTTGCAAATATACTCTTTTGTTTTGAAACATAGGAATGGTAAGTCTAATAGGGTTGTAGATGTACCTAGTAGAAGATGTTTATTGATGATTGAGTTGAGTCTCAATGTTGTTGCTTTGATGCAATGAAGGATTTGTTCTAGAAGATCCTAATTTTAAGGAAGTATGGAAAACTAGTAAAAGTTTAGTAGAAAATGATAGGAATCCATGGTTGGAGTATTTCGTTTAAGATAGTTTACTATTTAGGGGGCGTAAGTTGTTCATCCCAAGGGGTTCAATGAGAGATAATTTCATAAGAGGAAAACATAGTGGAGGCTTGAGTGTGTATTTTGGATTGGAAAAGAAATTGGCACAACTAAGTGAAGAATATTTTTGGCTTGGTATGAGTGCAGATATGAAAAGGTTGGTACAAGGTTGCAGAGTTTTCTAGCATGCTAAGGGAGGAAAAAAAACACATGACTATATCAGTCATTTCCTATACTAGAGAGGCAATGGGAGCACATATGCATGGATTTTGTTTTGGGATTTCCTTAGACAAAAAGAGGTAATGAATCAATTTTTGTTGTAATGGATAGATTTTCTAAGATGGTTCATTTTATACCATGTTGGAAGATGATTGATGCATCCCACATAGTTACAATGTTTTTCAAGGAGGTTGTTAGGTTGCATCGATTTCCTAGAAGCATTTCTCAGATAGGGACACTATGTTTTTTGGCCATTTATTGTGTACACTATGGAAGAAGATGGGAATAGAGTTAGGATTCAACCTAGCCTATCATCCCTAGATGGATGGATAGAGAAAATTTGTGAACAAAAGTTTGGGAAACTTATTAAGATGTTTGGTGCGAGAAAAACCACATCAATGAGAACTTATCTTGGCACAAGCTAAATTTTGTTACAACAATTCAATGAACAAAAGTATAGGAAGAATCCTATTATAGATATTTTATGGGTACAACCAAAGAGGTGTTGATGAGCTAAGGGATAGTGAATATTTGAACAAGAAGAGTGTACTAGCATAATATTTTGTTGAATACATCCATAGTTACACAAAGAGGTGAAGGAAAAGTTGGCAAAGAGTTCCATGAAGTATAAGGAGCATGGTAATATGGATAGACGAGAACAAGAGTTCCAAGTAGGTGACTTAGTTTTGGCAGTTGGTACATTTGTGGAAAGAGAGGTTCCATACAATAAGTTAAAATGGAAGAAATCAGGTCTATGCAAAGTATTGAGGAAATTCTCGTATGAGATTAAGCTTCCAAAACTGATAGGCATACTTTCCATTTTCAACATTTTTGATTTGTACAAGTTTCATGAAGGAGAGGAAAGTTTACAAGGAGATACACACCTAAGTTTGCATGATGCACATAAGCAAATGGATCAATTGCGTAAGAAGAATATGGAAGAAATAGACAAAGGTTGACTCTCGATTGTCTAAGAAGACTAAAGGTAAGGACTACATGGAATATCTGATCCATTGGAAAAATATAGCTGCAAATGAAGCTTCTTGGCCAAGTGCTATAGAACTATTCAAGTATGGAATTCTTATTCCAAAATTTCCAGAATGTTCATGAGTTCCCAACTCATGGAACATTTCACTTACTTGGTGTGTTTGATGCAAGAGCATTCAGGTCCACGAGTAGTCCTGCATCACCCAAAAAATATTGTCTTTACTTTGCTTGTTTGTTTTTCTTATAGGAATAGATGATGCAATTTTCAAAGAATGGTGGATGGTTTATGGCCAAGTGATTGCTTTGAATTTGAGGAAGATTCAAGTGAAACTATGAAAGTTGTGCAATTGTGGAATTTTCCTATGCTTTAGGATATTTTGGTGTTGCAAAACTTAGAGCATGTTTAAGATATATGTATTTAATCCTTCAAACCACCACCTCACTCTTTTCTCCTTCAATCTTAGCCAAAATTCCCCATTGCAAAATTTTAACCCTATCTAGGATATGTATGTTAACCCCCAAATTTTTGCAATTTCCTTGTGCCCTTTATTACCCCAAAATGACCCATTATTTTGAAACTTTTCATGCAATGTAGATATTATCCACATACCCCTTAAAACTCTACAATAGGCTTAATTTCCTTCAAAATATTACATCTGTGAAACTTTCCAGTCAAGCAGATATATTCTTTTATCCCTTGAATTTCTGTAACTTTTTCCAAAATTCAAAATTTTGCCAAAAATGAAAAAGTGACCATTTTAACTACTTGTATGTGGATCCTAAGGGTCAATGAGGCCTTGTCATGTGTCCTATCATGGAGAGACTGCCTCTACTCTATTTACAAGCTATAAATAGGGATCTTGAGCTCTTTTAAGGAAAGTTTTTAGAGACTTGTTTTGCAAGAATGAATTAGAGGGAAGTTAGTGAGTGTTTGTAGATTGAAAGGGATTTCATGGTGAATGCTGAGGAAATAGTCTAGATCAAACATTTGTGATAATAAGGCTTATTGCCAAGGCATGTAAGAATCCATGCATGTGTGTTGAATTGTAATATATTGAACATCAATACTCTTGTTGTAATGTTTTAGTTGCAATTTAATAAAGAGATATTCAAAATTGTCATTTGTAAGTTTTATTTGTTATATGACTCAATAGCTTGTCAAAGCCCATGAGTCCTTGACTTGCACCATACAATAGCAATAGGTTTGATAGCTTGGTTTAGATTGATTTATTGGAGGAAGAATAGTTGAAGAATTCCCATTATATTATGCTTATAAAGTGAATAGTGTGCTCGTAGAAGGTATATATTAGTGGAGAAAGACTATAACAATAGAAATTTTCATTGTATTGTAAATTGTTTAGCTAATGCATTGAGTAGTACATTTTTCATTAGGGGTTTCCCTTGAAAGTGTTCTCTAGGGCATATTTTCTTTTGTTTTTGTTTTTGTTTTTGATAGGCAAGTGCTTCTAAGGGGGCATCTCACACAAATTACAAGTCCAAAAATATCCATTGAAGAAGGGTTTTCATGGTTGTTGAGTCATAGAGATAAATGAAGGAAAGATCCTTCTTCGATTCCTCCAAACATTCTATTTGTTCGAGATTGAGAATTCTTGGGTTCTTTGATACTATCTTCTATAATTTGTCATGCTCTCTAGAGATCAATCCCATGGAGAATGAGTCAAGACACCATTTTAGATTAGTATTGTTCTGCATGTTGTGCTAGTTGAGTACATCCTTGATGTCTTTGATTGAATTCTTGTAGTCATAGTTAGAAATAGCTTCATAGGCTAGCCTAACTAGATCATCCCTTAACTACACATGAGGCAGAAGCTTTACATACATCTTATAGCCCATGAAGTCCATGCAAGTAGTGAGGAATTTGTTAATGATGTTGAAATCATGGATATACCCATTTGAGAGTAGTCACACATTGATAAACTTCATTATTTCCATCTCCACCTCCAAGCTAGTGATTTTGAATAGTCATGTTATTTGAGTGGAGACTTATTCTAGTGGGAAATCTCATTGCATGCCTTCTAAAATCACTCTATTAGCCATTTGTGTATGTTATAACCATTTGGATGTCCAAATATAAATGCAACACAGTGGGAGGTTTGAGAGTAATTTTGATAGGGAAATCATTATAGGGATATCCAAAAGTCTTGAGGATCACTACATTGCCACTAGCCTATTACCAATGTCTATAATTTGTCCCAATCACCAAACTTGTCCAAAATTTTGATGGAGGAGATCTGATCACATTTTTGGTTAGCAATAAAATGCACCACCATGTTGGATTCCCAAAATACATTTGAATGGAGAAGTCAACAAGAGGGTTGAGTAGAGTACATATCTTATCCAACCTTTTTTACAATTTCTAGTCTAGCACCTTTTTGAGTTGAAGATGTTGATGTAAATAAAGTAATCCCTTTAAGTATCAACATAGTCAATTTTTCTTTGAGGAAAATAGAATCAAGCCTTAGTGCAATGCTTCAAACTCCACTTCATTATTAGGGCTCAAAGGGAGCCACTTCAAAAATGCCTAGATGATGATTAACATTTCATTTTTCATGATCCATCCAATTCTAGAGATCTTGAGATTACCTCATGAGGCGCCATCGACATTTAATTTCATTCTTCCTTTTGTGGGGATTGACCTAGGGTATATTTGTTGTTTCTATGCATTTATGCTTTGATTTGTCATTCTATTGCTCTAGGCTTGGATTCAATAACTTATTTATCACAATTCTTCTCTTAAGATTATTAGTTTTCTCCTAAAAATATTAGTTGTAACTTGGAAGGCCACTACAAGACCTATTTTTGTAAGGTCACTATTGTATTTGACTACAAATTCCAACAAATGTTTGTTGACATATCGACAAACTATTGTCAATTTTTTTATGAAACACTGTTTTAAATTTCATCGCTGGAATTTTGTCGCTTTAACAACCAAATTTTATTCATTGAAACCACGACCCAACATCATCGGTTAGTGCCACAAAAAATGCTTGTGGTTTTTGTCGCAAAATCGATTTAACTTCCTCCATCTATCAACGGAAAAAATGCAAAAATGTTGCAGAGTGCCCATTTGATAGCATCGAAAAAATATCAAACATTAGTCATTTTTATGACGAGGTGGAGTTTCCATTGCGACAAAAATTTCATCGCGTATATAGCAACCTCGTCAAAAAAAAATTGTTTCGTCAGACTATGTTCGTTGAAATTTTGATGAAACATTGCAGTTTAAAAAAAAAAAATTATTTATCTACCACCATAGTGAAAAGTTAGCAATTGCATTTGGTTTGTTAAACATGAGTGTATGATCATGATGGAATTTGCCATTTTAAGGCACAAAAATGGACAATACATAATGACAAGTGGAAACTTGACCTCCTTGAGTTAACATCACAAGCCAAACTAGCTTTGGTCTCTACTAAACAATGTTGCAAGATCATTGCCCACACACAGAAATTTGTGCTTCTCACAGTCTACAAATGCACCTACACAAGCAAGTACACACAATAATAGTGCTCACAAATATGCCAAACCCATTGCAACAAGAAAGGTTTTACATGATATTGCAGCAATGCAAAGACATCTTGGAAGAATGAAAGTCCAATACAATGTGAAATATAACACCAAATCAATTTGAAAATTCCCTCTCCTAAATATATATTTGTATCACAATTCTATTAGGATAATGATTAACTTCAACATCAAACCCAAGAGCTACTAAATCAAGGCAAGATCTAACCTAGCTCTTCACCATGGAGCAACCCAATAGTCCATGCACATAAGAAGGATGAATCCTAGAGCCTATTCATCGACAATCACACACTCAACAAGATCACAGTGAGAAACAAATAACCTTTGTCATGCATTAATGACTTGTTGGACCAATTTCTAAGTGCATAATACTTCTCCAAGACTAACCTTAAATTAGGATACCATTAAGTACTAGCTCAAACTAAAGTTATTTGGAAAAAATCCTTCAAAACCAAGGATTGTATGAATAGATGGCATAATGGGTTAGCCACATTCATGTTCCTAATGAATGATATCCTACAAACCTTCACCAATTCCATCATTGTCTACTTAGATGACGTCCGCCTCTTTAGCAAAACTTAGGAGGAGTACATGGAGCAAGTCTCATGCATACTAGATACACTACACCAATTCAAGTTGCAAGCCAACCTCAAAAAATGCACTTTTGGAGCCACATAGATTTAGTACTTGGGCTACATCATTGACCACGCCAATATACATGAAGACCTTAGCAAAATCAAGCCAATTTGAGATTGACCAACACAACATAGCCTCATTGACTTGTGCAATTTCCTCAAACTTACCAACTTCTATCCCAAATGTTTTCTTGGTTTCTCACATTGCATGGTCACTCAATCAAATCATGCACACCAAGACACCATTCTCGTGGAAACCTACACAACATACCTTCAAGGAGCTCAAGCAATGCCTCCACAAAATTCCTAACATAGCACACCCCTTTGAAATTCATAATAATGCATCTAACTATGCACTCCACCCCATAAGCATGAACATTAGATCATGTATCATTCTTAGACTTTCAATATCACTCTGCATATGAAAAGGAGTTTTATACCACCATAGAAGCTATCAAGCAATGGTGCCACTACATCTTGGGTAAGGAGAGAATAATTCACACCCATCATAACCTACTTTAGTTCTTACATACACAAAGCAAATTGGAAAACATCCCTATAGCAATTTCATCAAGTGATCAAGCAAAAGAAGAGGGAAGACAAGGCAATCAATTGTCTTAGTAGACTACCAGTTCAGGTACTCATAGGTCTTTGTTACTATCATAAGAGGTCATAGGTCTTTGTGACTACCATAAGAGGTCATTAGTTAATGAGAAGATAGTATAGTCCAAGCATAAAGAGGCATGACAATAAAATGGACTATGAAAGAAAAGGTATGCAAGTGTAGCATATAAATATGATCAAATGACCAGTGATATGTTTGACATGACAAAGATTGAATGGGAAATCTACAAGTCTCAATAGGGCAGAGGATTCAAGTCACATCCAATGTGATTAAGATAGTGACTGTGAAGAAGGAAAGGGGCAATGGTTTATGGTAGTCACCTTACATTGAAAAGGGTACATATACTATTCAATGGATAGAGTTAGCTCCCACAATGAATTGTGTACAAAGAGCATTAAAAAATACCTTATGCATTAAACCCTAGGGTTTGTAAGAAGGTGACACTTAAAGGAAGTCTTATGCAATGACATACAAAAGGAATAGTGTTGAGAGAACAAATTCAAGAAAACAAATCATAGAGCATGAAGTTTTTTGTGGAAAGACTTGTGCCATGAATTTTTTGTGGACATACTTGGAGGCATGAAGCATATGATTACATGAGTCTTAGGTTTTACATGCTAAATTTCAAGACATAGAAAGTGAGTCAAAATCTTCAATGATGGACAACGATCACCAAGATAGTCATGATGATATTCCAAGGATAAAAGACAAATACTGAGCACGAACTTGTGAAGTTGAAAGGATAGTTTGTCATGACTAATAACCTATGACAATGGCATGATTTAAAGATAGTTACAAGGCAAGTGCAACAAGGAAGTCAAAAACATGAAAAGATAGTCACAAACGGACATACCATATATTTGCAAGGACAGTCATGTGCATTGATATTCATGAGGAAGAATCAATACACAATGTATGATGTAACAGAGGGGTAGTGCTATGGAGGAATACTAAAGATATAGAGTTTTGATGAGAAATCACAAAGGGGTCAAATCTCAAGGAAAAATAATGACAATCAACTAACTAAAGATGATTTTCACAAGGGAAATGATAGTAATGAGGGTGAAAAAAATATCAAACACCATGAATAAAACCTAGGATAGTCATAAATGTCTTCAAGAGATAGTCATTTTAGAAAATTTAAATGGTAGTGACCTTGTGAAGTTGAAAGGACAGTTATACTAACTTTGGATAGTGATTAATGACTATAATTTATGACTGTGTTTTATGCCCAATAGGTCTCTTTATGACTATGTTATAAAGGTTTTGACTATGAACCATGATGAAAAACCTTAAGAGCACTAAAGGATTGTCATATTAAATGTATGAGGTCAATGGGCACAAAAGAGGAGCAAAGCACAGACCTAGTAGGCATGAAAGAGAAAATGTCAATATTCAAATGGCACTTAAATCGATTGCTCAAAGAAGACAATCACCATACATATAAAGAGCAGTCACCTAGAAGGACTATCAACTAAGGGCAGTAAAATATAGTCATGTAAAGGGTAGATTCAAAGGATGATAGTCTAGAAGCATTTCAAACAAGTACAGTGACAATCCCCCTCACCAAGTGAGTAATGATGGAAAGATTTTAGAGTCTTCAAGAAGATGCCAAATCATGAGAGGTAGAAAATTATTTAAAAGACAATCAATAATAAATAAAGAATGGTCTTAACAGTTAAAACAATGTATGAAAATATCAATAAAATGGACTATGAGATGAAAGATCAACAATGCATAGTGATTTGATGAATACAAGTGACAGTGCTAAGACAAAGGAATAGTCAACTAAATGCAAAGTCAATGGTCATTCAATGTAGGGCAATCATAAAGATTACAGAGGCTTATGATGCTTATGATCATAGATATGAATTTGTAAATAATCCAAAAGACTATCCTGTGCCCTTAGCAAAGGTTATTACTATGATGTATTTTCAATGGTTTTATGCACTGTGAGTCTCTAATGGATTGGTAGACTATGGTTTATCCTCCATATGTCTTTATGAAATATGTTTACCCTTAGTAATGTATTAATGACTATTATCCTTTTTGTCAAGACAAAGATTAATGACTGAGATTGAAGCATTATGAGAGTGTGTTAGTTATGGTTGTCGCTTAACAAGGGTAGATTTTGGTAAGGAAGACAGTAAGTTGAATGAATGTAAGTAGAGAAATTTTTGCACACCTACAAATGGTACAAAATTTATTGGTTAAGTGGAAGCCTTCCATCAACAACAAGATCCAAATATCTGTGTATCTATCTCAATCAAGCCTCTAAACCCTTCAGAGCTGTCAATTTTTCTACTAACCTGTTATGCACAAAAGTCAAATTTTAGAGTTATGTCACCACTAAAAATAAAAGAAACAAAGCTTTGAAACTAAATCCACACACAACACAATGTGGTATTCATACAAAGCCATACAAACAAACTAAACTCAGAACATTAGAATGGAAACAACTTCAAATTATGATGTAGAGCATGGATTTACTTTACTCAACTGGAGGCACATTTCACAATAATGGGTTCTTCATCAAAACATTTGTACGAGGTTCAAATAGTAAAGAGATTGATGAAAGATAGAGGAATTAAAAAGATACTTGGATGTAGATGGATTGAAGGTCATAAACTGGTACATGTTTTTTGTGTAGGAGACATATCACATCCACAAACATGGCAGAGCTATGCAAAGTAGGAGAAATTGGCTTGGAAAATGAAGGCATCAGGGTATAAAGAATCATTTTTCTACCACCATAGTGAAAATTTAGCACTTTCTTTCATCTTTGCATATTGGTTTGATGCTTCAAATGATGCATTTCTTATATTGAAAAGTGCATCATCTTATTGAGCTTCTCTTTGTTTCAAGAATAGTTTAATATTCTTTACTTAACAGGTCCAACCACGTGACGGTGGAAGCTCATTTGGCCCCTCCCCCCCTCACATCACTCTCAATTCCCCATACCCGATTATATAACATTAATCATTCATTCATCCATTAATAACATATAACATTCATTCATTAACATATAACATTCATTCTTTTAGTTTTTACATATTATCAAAAATATGGTTGTCATAATATGATTACAATCACTTTTTTTTGTTTCTTTTTTGCAGCTAGAAAAAGAAGTGGAGTATCATTTTCTAAATCATTTGTCCCCCCTTCAGTTGTTCTATGCTTTGCTCATGATCTTAATATATGCCTAGTCATGTAATCACAACGTGGAGGCCGTTGCAAGGGGGGTCTACTGCAATAACAAAGAAATGTTAAATTGATATGTTTTATTATTATTGTTACAAGTATTTCATTAATTAAAAGAACATTAGAGTGGTGCTCTTTACCTGATGGGGCCACATCATGTTCCTGATTTTGTCTATCCTGATCATGCTCAACATGTTGATCATGCTCTACATTCTCTAAAGTTGAAACACAAAAGGTTACATTAATTAATACACAAATTGCAATTAAAGATGCTTAATTGTATTAATCCATACTACGTTTTGTATAGCACATGAATACATCTAGTACCGGGATGCACACCATGACCTTCATCTGTAGGTTGTGCTCCACCCTCACCAGGATGCATTCCAATGCCATGTGCAGTCTTATCATTGCTTTCCTGTTTAAAAAAAAATAGGCACATAATTACTTTATGGTGGAGATTAATATTGAATAGATTGCACAAGTATTCAATTTTAAATAAAATTCATTGAGTTTATTTACCTATGTGTCAAATGCAGTGGAAGATTGTGTTTTACTAGTCAAGACTCTTAGGCATTCATCCACGGCTCCATAGCCTTGCTGGAAGGAAATATTTAGGTCCTCTTCTGTGGGCACTCTATTGAATTTAGAGTCCTATATTTTTGCATAAGATCATGACTTTTGCTTCTATGGTGTGATAAAACAAAAATTGTTTGCAATTTATTATTTGGATGCAATATTTCATTTATTGATACTTACAATTTGTGTGGCTAATTTCATATAACCACCAGAGCCAAGTTTGTGTTGCCCGTGTTTTTCTATTCTTGCCTTTGTTGCCTTCGATGTATCGGGAAACCTATGAAAAGTTTGAAATAAGTTAGATTATGTAAAAAGAAAGAGTAATCAGTATATAATTACATTGTTGATAGTATCACATACCTTCCTTGGCCCGGTGGTCTCTTTCCTTTTTTCTTTTCAACCTTCTTTCCATCTGACACCAGGTCCTTCCACTCCCTCTTTGGAATCATGGGGCGACGCTCATACTTTTTTTTCTTCTCTAAATGTGACCTATATTGGTCCCTCACATACTTTAGATAGGTACCATCTTTCTTAAGGACCTTGGTTTAGTTGAATGTGTTATTACAAAACAACACAACTAAACGGTTAATGAGCTCATCTTTTAAATCTTGATTTTGGGCATTCCACCATGTATGTATGGTGGGCCCAAAGATCTCCAATGTAATATCATTTATATTTTTATAAAAAACATCATTTCCTACAAAATGATCATGGGATCATTAGTCTAAAAAGAGTGATCAATAAGTAATTTTCAATTGGATTATATATAATAATAATTAAAACATTTTAAAGTACCTGGGACCTTCTCTATCTTTATGGGAACAAAATCCTCGGTTACAACAAATGTGACTAGAAATGTTCCCGTACTAGTAATACGAGAAGATCCAGGAAATGTTGCTAAAACATCACCAGTACTAGTCACCTCTGCATCCCCAGGTACATGTCTTGACACATGTTCTAGCATGTGTTTGCTACTAGAGGGTGCACTACCCGATGTCTGCATGCTATGTGTTGTCAACACTTCAGTCAACAATATAGGCGTGGATGATGGGGTTAGATGATGTGATGTATGTGCAGGAAGATCAGGATTGACACTTGTACCAACCCCTACTCCTCGGGCAACACCTGCAGTACCCTGATCATGGCCAACATCATGAGGACACAAAAAATCCTGTAAAAATAACACATATTTTAGTTCATGACATAAAAGAGTACAAAATATAAAACCACGAATGAACTTGTGTTATAATTAAAGACCTCATGATAGCTTACTTTTAAGTTTCGTGCTCTCTTAGTTAATATTTTAACCCTTTCTCTTATCTCATTTGTTTGAGGCACTATGAATAACAATTGAAGGATTTCTTTATTGCATTTTTTTTGGGTCTTCCTTATCATATCCAAAGGGTTTGCGGAATATGCAATGTCATCATCGCATAATAGTGACTACACCTCCCTATGGATTCTCTCCTCTACTGTTGGTGCCTTTCCCCGATCAGTCGACTGCAACAAGAATATTAAAAATATTATCAAAATTAACCCAATAAACTTATGAAAAAAATAATAATAAAACATTTTGCTTGTATCTAATTTGTACAATTATAATGAGGTAAACCTATTAGGTAGAAGTGCCTGAAGATGCATTGCGATCTGTGCTCTAGGTCAAAGCCTTCCCCGTATGATCAATGTCCCACTATGACAAAAATTAAATATAAAAAAACATTACTGAAATGAAACCAATACTTATGAAAAAAAACATAATAATAAAATGGTATATTGGAGTCATTAATTGGAGGTTGGGTAAAATGATATATAGTACGTACCACCCCCATATTAATTGTGTTTGTATCTATGTGATTCAAATTGTAATCGATTAGCAACTCTTCCCTTGCAGTTATTGATTTTATCGCACATACGAATACACAGTTTCCCTTGCGCACCTCAAATATGCAATTGGGTTGCTTATTTGTTGACCCAGGTCGTGTATTGTTTATAAACCCTACAATATTCCCTGATTCTTTTGGCCTTCTATCAATGTACATAGCCACTCCTTTATTTTGATTCTTATCTTTTAGCTATATATAATTTTTTGATAGTGAATACTTACGCATACTTCGTGTATATCAAACCAGCTGCATCCAATCTTTGTAACTGTAACAAGGTCTGACATACTCCATCAATTCAATAACTTTTTCATAACATATCTTTATGTCGTACATGCAAAATAGGCCCAAACCATCTAATGATGATGGTGCTATGCGATATATCCTCTCGTTGACACAAAAATTAGTGTTTATTGGAGGAAGTTTCTTGGGTACCCATTGTTTTCGTAGATTTTTGTACCTAAAGGGTACCTCAATGTTACTTATGCTTTCATCATCATAAGAACATGACCCCCCTTCAACAAGTAAAAATTCCATGCGTTTACGAAATTTTCTTCTAATTTTTTGACCTCTAGTTGATCTCCCTCTTTTAGACCTACTACATGTCCCGCTTTCCTCTTCTCTTCCTAAATTTCCCTCGCTCTAGGAAGACAAATATGACAAATACCTATTTGGTGGTACCTGCACTCATAAGGATGTTGGATGAAGTTCTTTCATGGTGATGTGATCCTAAGGTGACATTATGATTAATCTATCATTTCATTGCTAGAAATATTTGACAGGGTATAAGGTAATCAAGTCTTGATAGATTGCAAGTTATTGTTACTACCGTCCAAATGTGTCCATCACAAATCAAATCAATGTATGAAGGAGACTGTCCCTTGCAATTAATGACTTTAAAATGTCACTATTTTACAACCTAACACAAGCATGGAGATTGGGAGATGTAGTTCACAGTAGTTGAGGCTATGGAAGCCTAAAAAACCTAGACTCAGTGATGAATTTTCCTACATGAACAATGTATGGAAATGTTCCAAGGATTTTTGCATGAAAATTGAGGGGAAAAGGTAATGAGTGATAGTCATTATCAATCTCATAGTCTCACAGTCTTAATCCAAATTATTTGATTTACTAGACTTCTACTTAACATTTTAACACCCAAACTTTGTAACGAGTGTCAAATGTGACTATGGTCCACTAGTTACACAACCAAGGCCTCCAATGTATTCTATAATTGTAATCAAAGGACTTTTTCTCCTCATTCATTTAAATAAACTTTAAGGGAAACACCACCAAGTGGTTTATTGGACACCTACATGACTAAAAATAGCAGCAAATTCATATTTAATGCAAATTTCCATTGAAATTTTTTGTAGTGTGCAGAAGAATGGTTTCACCATACATAATATTTTGGTTTAATTTGTCTTGAAAAATAAAAAATTAGAACACTAATAGACATAATTCAGGTGCACATGTGAGGTGGTTCAACTGTCCACTGATAAACTCCATATGTCTAAGTGGTTAACGGGGAGGGAGTGTGTACTAGGCTTGGTTAAGTCATCATAAGTTTATGCTTTGGCGATAAAAATTGTTTAAGTCATCTTAAATCTTCCTATGTCTAATTGCTAGGAGACTTTTGGTATGTTTTAAGGTAGGATTTGTATGATGGTAGGATTTGATAACTTAAAAGAATTGGCTACCCAACAAACTTAAAGTTAAAAGAAACTTTTTCAATTTAAGGGGTTAGTACTTTCTTTCATCTTTGCATATTGGTTTGATGCTTCAAACGATGAATTTCTTATCCCACTTCTATCATATTTTATTCCCATCCCATTGCAAAGCAAAAATGTTAAACATTTAGCAATCTAACATTCTTAGCTTTGAAGGTGTTGGCCTTGCATACTTGTTTTGTTGAGTCACAAGTTTGCATGATAAGAAAGGAAGAATGAAATTTTAAATTTTAAATGTTGCTAAGACCCTATCTTTGAGTTGCTCCACTTTTGTGCCCAAGAAACCATATTATTTTTTTGTGAATGGGGGTCAATAATATGTTCTACAATCAATGGAAGATAGCTCCATGCAATATAGGCATAGCTCATTGGGGAGTCTCTGGTGCAAGAGCACCTACACCTTATGTTCACAACTAGAGCATTATAGGTTGATCATAGAAGTGTCTAGGGAGGTTTTCAAATTTTTTTTATGTTTTAATAAGGTCTAAAATATCATTTATTGTTTCATTGATCCATATTGTAAACACAATCAAATATGTGAAGAAATTGTCAATGATGGTCAAATATTGTCAAAGTAGGTAGAATAGGTTTTCTTGTAGGAAGTCATGTATTCAAGGTGAATAAGGTCTAACAAGACCATTTTCAATGTTTTTAGGGTGCTTGGAAGTCATCTAGTTGATAATATAAAAAGTTGCAATTGTTGACATTAAAAGTTGTCAAAATTGTAATTTTGCAAAATAATGGGTTGTTAAGTGTTTGTAAGTCGGTTATGGACATTGGTTGAAGGTAGTTGGGGTCTGAGATGATTTAAAAATCCTTCCAAAACCTAATAAAATTTTGTTGGAGGAGTTGATACCAAAATTTCATATCAAATACCACATTCTTGAAGCAATTTTCTGCGTTTTTACTATTTTTTTGAAGTTCTTTTGTGTTATACGGATCCATACAAGCTTGAAATTCTCTGAGATCATTGGTGTAGATAAATATATGTGTTACCTTTCATTTTCATTTTTTTTGAAGTGATAAATCATTGTTTTGTGGGAGAAAACAATCAAATACAGGGACTGCCTTGTTTTGTCTATGTAAGGGTTTGAGGGCTAAAAACAAATGAGATCCACCAATCCACCCATTGTCTTGAAACTATAACTTAGTGGATTGGTGTACAACATGGTAGGATATAGGTTCATTTCATTTAGGGGTCTATTAAATTAAGAAACTTGGCATTGAAGTGATGCCCTAGGGCTAACAGGGGCAATTTTCTTATGAATTTGTGGTTGTTAAGTTAGGGTTTGTCAATTTGATGGATGGAACAGTATGAATGAAGGTTTTTTTTCCTATTTTAGGATGATTTTATTGTGTTGAATACAAAAGCTGAGTTAGGTAGGTCGGGTATATGGTGTTTCTCTAAAACCCTAGTGTATTGAGGGAAAATGGAGGGTTTTGTAGAACAGTGACAAAAGGGCCATGGCTTAGCCCAACAATGGTGAAAAATCAATTAAACTCAACCCCATGGACATTCATCTATAATATTTTAAATTCCTACTAACATATTTTTAGATTTAGCTATATAGTTTTAGATTTATGTGACAAAATGGTTTTATCTATATCTATATAAGTTATTTTCACTTCAGAAACTACAATTTCTCATCATAATAGTTGAAATCTTAGAAGAACAACATGGGATTTCAATCCCATTTGGAAGTAGGTATGTATGTAGTCCTTGGACAAAGGATGCCCCTATGACCCAAGTTTGTAGGGGAAGGGTTTGGGAAAATCTCCAAGGTTTGAAGTGTTCCTAAATTTGATCAATCCTTCTTCAGTATGTTTCAACTAGAGGTTGGATTATGCATTAGATGGTTGTGAACTCACCTTTCCAATTAATATGTTCCCACTATGTAGATTTGAGTCAATGAAAGGAAACCTATTATCATCAAGCTTTCCTACTTTGAGATTTGTGGTATTTATCTTTTCAAAGTCTATTCCAATCTTGAATGAATTTCTAGAGGCATTGTCATTGTGGTTTGCCTTGATGTGAATGTGTGAAAATTCCTCCAAACCTATCTAAACTAGAATAATCAAAGTTTGTGTGTTAAACAATATGACCTTATGTCTTGAATCAATGACAAGTAAAAGAGGGTATAATTTAGCCTCAAGAGCTATTAAGGTCTATTATTCTAAGAAATAGGGTCATGATAAAATTAACCATGACTTGGCTATCACAAAGTTAACAAAACTTGCTAACTTTGTATTCAACTATATTGAGGTATTTAGTCATTATGATTTGATGGGTGAGAAAATATTAATAGGTACTAAAGATCTACCTACATATATACTTGAACTTATGTTGAGATTAAAATGGAGTTCCTTATGACCACCTTTCCTAACAATAAGTAATTAATAGCAAGTATATTGAATATGGTGGATATATGTATGGTGGATAAATGTATGCTAAGCTTTATGATTAGTAATACACAAAATGTGATATACTCAAAGTAGAATATTTTGTAATATTACATTTATGGATTTAACTTATGTCTACTAACTAATGTATTTTTCAAATAATAATTGAATGTAGTAAATGGCCTTTGAGACCACTTTATGAGCTTGTATTTATGTATGTGGCCAAATAGAGGTGAACTCATGTGGGTTCAATTTTTTACTTGTGATATGGATTTTGATCCCAAGACCTATAGGACCATTATATAGTTTAGGGGTATTGTAATCAAATTAACTAGCCTAGGGTGTAAACCCTTCAAATAGTATGCATTAGATCAACATTTTGATACTTTCTAAGTGTCACAATGTTGAACCAAGATTGATATAGGACTTGACTTCTTAGCATCACAAGTAGGGTTGAGAAAGGGACTCTACAAGGGCATTTCAATCCTGATCAATGGTAGAGGCATCTATAGCTCTAAGTGGGCATGTTAGTAGCTACGTTTTGATCCATCTGTAGAGTTGAAGACTACAAAAATTTCTTGGGCATGCATGCTAGTCAGGGTATGGCTGAATACAACTATTTTATTTTTTGTCTTATCTTATACCATTTTACGAGAATGGGGGTGCCAATGTACAAGAAGATCTTTGGAAAGGCATGAAAATTATAGGTTAAAGAGAATGGGGGTGCCAATATAAAAGATATAAATCGCTTACAGTACTCATTGTCCCTTGGTCGTCGATTTTCCCTGAGTTCCCTCAACCTCATTGCTCTGGCTTTCCTCCTGCCCTGTTTTTCTAGTTAGGGTCTTCGTGCACTAAGCTATGTGTGCTCCTGCGCGTGTGTATTGATATGCAGGGTTTTCGCTCCTCCAAAATCTTCTTGGTCGTTGGTATTGACCTTTCACTTCTCCAATTTGATGAGCTACAACCTGAAAATAAGGTTTCGACGAAGGTTTTAGAGTATGTTAATTAAAATGAAAATGATGGTGCCATTTAGGTTTTAATATTCTACATACTTAAGTATATATTAGCTATATTTTACATAATAAATAATATTATTATTCTATTTATTATAATTAATAATTAATAATAAGTATATTTTTATATAATACAAAATATAAGTAATATAATATATATTTAATATAATAGTAATATTAGATTAAATTATATATAATATAATTATATTTATTATTATATAATAGTATATATGCCTTTAACTGATATCTAGAGGATTCCACCATTAAACGGTAGTTGAAACTCTGTTTCCAACGGCATTAATAATAGTGGTTTTGTGCAATGCAGATTTGTTTTGAGCCCAAATCTCACAATATATGTAGCCTATTA